>VWYK01016071.1:0-15687 GCA_013399775.1 Semnornis frantzii | reverse complement strand
GGGGGGGGCAGGGCAGGAAGGGGGGCAGAATTTAAATCCTTTTGAGGGTTTAAAAAAGAAAACCTCATGAAGGCAAATAATTTCCCAATTCATGCTCACATTTAATTTCCTGCCCCTCCATCAAGCCTCAGGCAAGGCAGTGACTGTTCTCTCTTACCATGGTATTGTACATCACGGTGAAGTATACTCAGAAGTAAATTACGCCCTTTAAAATTGCCATCCCCAATCACAATACCTGAAACAATATGATAATTACTGTCATACAAACATGAGGAAAATAGAAGACTAATCATTAAACAAATACTATAATCATTAATAACAAGTACCATGTGAAATACCAATTTTCTGTTAATCACTATCCTAGAGCTGTACTACAAACTGCAGATTCTCAAAGTGGCTTTATGCAGCTAGAAAAAAAACCCAAAACCATAAACTTTCCAAAATACTTTGTTCATTGATAGGTTTTGTGTTGCGTGTTTATGCATTGTATGTTTCTCCATGTGACTATGGGTTTCTGTACACAGCAGTTAAACAACTCCAATATCTCCCTTAGCTTATGGCCTCAAGTAAATTATCAGACTCAGGCTGCTGGGGCTTATAATATTATTTTTACATCTCTGTACCTTTGTGGCTAGTTTTGTACTTCACCTCTTACAGCCTCTCATGATGCAGTGGTGCACTGCAATGTCAGCCCTGGTCAGCATAGTGTTCTTGTTTTGATTACAAAGCGAACTCTGTACCTCGCCTTTACCTAATTGGGACACCTTTTAAGGTGGATTTTCACAAATTTCTGTTTTCTTCTGCCCCATGATATCTGTATGTTGCTTTCTGTGTAAGTGCTGCCTAGGCGGAAAACCCACTCAAAAGCAGTAGCTATGATGGTCAGACAAGGTGTATGTCCCAGACCTACGAGTTAGGTTGTGTGAAGATGTGATGCCTCTGCCAGGAGCATCAGTGCCTCCTGCAGATCCTTGACTTGCTCTTAACCTGTGCCATGATAGGAATATGGAGACAGTGATGTTTTGGGGTTTTTTTTCTTTCGTGCTTTCCCAAACAAGTCATGATCACTCCACTAAGGAGGCAATTCCATGCTCCAAAATTCTTTGGAGATAGATACATTAACTTGTTGGGAGCTCGTCCAGATCGGCAGATGAATGACTACAGGAAGGTCTGACTTGCATGAATGCATGAACATTTCTGTTATTTTCACAAATTAATTATGATACTGTATGGAATAGAACTTTAACTGAGTTACCCACTTTTGAAATGAGAATGCTTCCTTCCCAGTCTTTCTCGTTAAGTTACTTTGCCAGGACATACGGATCTTTTGTTCAAATATCCTAAAAACTAATTCCTGCTGTTTTTCATTTATCTCTATCAAAATGAACAAATAAAAAGGCAAGTAAGAAAGGCTTACAAAAATGTTTATTAACTTGTTACAGAAATGATCTGTGTAAGTTATATGCACCCAACTAATCTTTCGTTTTGTAAACAAGTCCTCATTTGCTTCCAGTTATTCTTATGTCTTCTTTTTAATGGTGATTTCCCAAGTTAAAAATAAGCTACCTCTATTCTTTATAGCAATGAGTTTTAAAATATTCAAACTGGGTAATTTATTTTTAATGATCTGTGGCTCTGAAACCATTCAGGCAATATGCTTTATACTCCGCAGAAAGATTCTCCTTGGTCCTCAGAACAAACTTGCCTTTTTTTCTCCCCAGGCAAAGCCAATTTTAACAACCAAAATGTTTATTAAAAAGAGAGAGTTGGAGACCAGAACTGCTGTTTTAAAGCAGTGACTGAAAAGGTCCCTGGTGACATATTAAAACAGAATATTGAGATGAAATTTTAATTGCTTTGAAATCCCTCTGATCATTTGTACCTGAGATAGGTTTGTAGGAACTGTTCTTAAGCAGTAATTTCCTTCATCATTTGCACAAATCGGAGCTTAGGACACTGCAACATGCAAATGAGGTACTTGGAAAGAAAGATGTTTAGGAACTAGACCTCTAAGATAGATACTATTGTCAAGTGTATCTTGACATACAGAAATTCCTATTCTAAAAGAGATTGCACCCTTGATATGACACCTTCGATAGAGAATTTGCAATGAGAAGTTAAATGACATACTCTAGTGTCAAAGCAGTTTTTGATGGCTCAATAAGATGTTAAGTAACATCACCTGGGATTATCAAGACCCTGAGCAGAGACCTATTTAGCTTGTCCCCAGAAAATGCCCCAAACTCTTTCAGTTTTCTAATTTATGCTGTTTATATATCCTTCACGTAAACCACTGAAACAAAATATTGAACTTTAACCTTGACACCTCTACCTAACTTCTATTAAGTGCAAGCACTGCCTTATATGCTTATGGTTTGCACGTCAGATCGAGATGTTTTTCTGTGTTTCTGTGCTTGAACATTGTCCTGGTCTCCCTTAGCTGCTTGGTTACTGACCTTTGCCCTCATCACAGTTTTGGGAGTGAAGGTAGCTTCTTGCTGGGGGCTGCTCTGTTGCTGTCTTTATAGAAGGATTATAGTTACTGATGTTAAAAATGTCTGTCCTTACCTGCAACCTAGATCTATGAAGACTTTTTCAATATTCTCAATATTAATTTGATAATCTGAGCTGATTATGAGACAGAAAGACACATTGAATTTGGTATATTACTGATTCTATATCCTTTTTTCTGCTGTCACAGTTTGATATTGCAGCATCAAGTCTGATACTGCTTGCCACTGATTTGAACCTCAGAAGGAATTGGTAAACTTTGTGGCCATCTTTAGCAGATAAATTTAAGTCTGTGTAGTTGTTTGTGGTGAACTTTCATTCTTTCTTTAGACTGGAAGAGACTTTCAAAATAGACAACCTGTACTTCTGCTCACTTTGGAAAACAGGCGTGATTTTTTGAGTCAGGCTGAAAAACGCTTTACTGCTCATATCAGAGCAAAACTGGACTTGGGGAAGACATGTTTCCCTTGTTCCTTTACAGCAGTCTAACACGCCAGAGAAAATGGCTCCAATTACCAAACCTCAGCACAGTGGTGGTAGGATAGGACTATATAGATAAATGCACTTTCTGACCATCCAAACAATCCGGTCTTACCATGCAAGATTTTTGAAGCATATACACAGAATTTTTCAATATATATAATCCCGGGAGCCATCTCAGAAGCAAGGGAAGCAATAAAGGATTTCGCATTCTGTTTCTCTGCTACATTAATTTTACGGTCTCTAGCAGTTTGGTGCATAGACCCTGGAGACTAGGAATAGAAATGCTGTGTTGTGAGATTATATTTTCTCGAAGTGACAAGAGGCACATCATGCCAATTTCTTACACAGGAAAAACGGGGCTTGAAATATTTAGATAAATTCAATTAAAATAAAGGACTTGCTGTATCTCACCATCTGTTTGGCTTTTCAAAATCTTTTCATTTCAAGATTCACAGAGATAGTAATGGATACTATTCATCAACTGAATAAAAAATTAAGCACTAGCAGTGCAAAAACATTTACATAAATATTGTAGAAAATAAGCTGATTATCTTAATGTTGAGATCACAGTAATAATGGATACGAAAAACAAATGGAAAGTGACTCAACAAATCTTCATGTAAATTTTTATATGCTAATATTTTCAATAAACAGCTCAAAGAAAACCCTAGCAAGAATTCCAAACGTAATTAAAATTGCTCAACAATTTCAAGATGAAGTTCCTGATTTTCAGGGAGGGGGGACTGAAAAACCTTCTGAGAAAATCTTTCACGCGAAGACTGGTATTTTAAGTTTAAATTTCTAAACCCAAACCTCCTGAAATTTCTTGTTTATTTTTTCTGTTGAAGATTGACTTTTATTTTCAGAATAATTTTGTGCATGCCAAAAACCCACTTAATTTTCGGTTTGTTATGGTTTATGTCTGTTTAGAATTAATTTTTGACTACAGCAAATGTGTGACTACCGCCTTCTCCCTTGCCACTTCTCTAAATCATAATCTCTAAATCATAGCTTTGAATCATAACTTCTCTTCTTCTCTAAATCATAACTTTGAATTCCATTGTTTATGCAGGCGTAAAGCTCCTATCTTACAATAAAAGTTTGCAGTTATCAATGACTGCTTTCTGATCACAGCTGTAAAATGTCATAGAAGACCTGATGTTCTTAAATTATCTAGTCGTAGCATTTTAAGCTCGCAAAGAATTGTTTAGTCTTTGGCTGAAGAGAATAGAATTATTAAAATGGAAAAGATGCAACTGTGGTCTCTTGAGTGTGAGTGAATGTATTTTCTCGCTGTGGGAGGAAAACAATGAGCTGATCATCTGGATTTCTCATGTACACCTAGAGGGTGCAGGATGAAAGTGAACAGAACTATCAGAACTGTCTAAATGTGAATGATGTTAGATGTTAGTTACAGTCAAGAAACAACAACAGACAAATGTTACCAATAGTAAGACATAGAGTGGGATACGTAAAAACTGTATGTTGAGAAGGATTTTATTGTTTTGCTACAAGTGTGGGGGCTCTTCAGCCTGGAGAAGAGAAGGCTTCAAGGAGACCTTATAGTAGCCTTCCAGTATCTGAAGGGAGCCTACAGAAAGGCTGGGGAGGGATTATTTGCAAGGTCTTGCAATGACAGGACAAGGGGCAATGGGTTTAAACTGGCAGAGGGGAGATTTAGACTGGATGTTAGGAGGAAGTCCTTTACAGTGAGGGTGGTGAGACACTTGAAGAGGTTGTCCAGGGAGGTTGTGGCTGCTCCCTCCCTGGACGTGTTCAAGGCCAGGTTGGATGAGACCTTGAGTGACCTGTGCTAGTGGAAGGTGTCCCTGCCTATGGCAGGGGGTTGGAACTAGATGATCCTTGAGGTCCCTTCCAAGCTTACCATTCTATGATTCTATATAAATGGGCGGACATCTCTCCGCTGTAAGAGACATGTTGATTCTTTCCTCTGTACAGTGTGCCCATGTGGCTGCTGATTACCTTCTCTGCTTTGGCTTCTGTCATTTTACCTATCAACAACATTGAACTAGTAGTAATAAGGTAAGTAATAAGATTTTTCCTCAGCCTCCTTTTGTCCAGACTAAAGAACCTGGTTTCCCTCAGCTGCTCCTCAGAATCCTTGCGCTCTAGACTAACAGCTTCATTGACCTCCTTTAGACATACTCCAGCACCTCAGTGTCTTTCTTGTGGTGAGGGGCCAATGTAAGCAGATTTTGGTAAGAACTGACCTTCAACATCATGTCAGTACTTTTTGCACAAAAATGTGATCTTGTCAAGGGCAGAGGACCTGCAGTAAAATAATCAGTCAGAGCTTAGTGCAAAATAAATGCACCTCCAGATTGCTCTAACAATGGAGGGAAAACTTACTGAGTGACAGTAGCATAATAGGGACATTTGCTGATCATATGCTAGAGTCACATAGCTGTACATGAGAAGTGTGCTATTTTGCAGATGCTTATCTCTTGCAGCATGCAGATGCTGTACACAGAGGTTAGCTGTGTTTCCATTTTATATCAGTGTTTTTACCAAACATAATAACAGTGTATGTACTTTTCTCATAATTAATCACTGGATAATTATGAGAATTTTAAAAGCTTATCATATTGAAATAGACATCACTTTAAATGGATAGTTGCTTTTAGAAATTGCTGGATTTAGCAAATAATGTTTACACAGGCAAAGAGGAGTTAAGTGGTAAAAGATCTTTTTATCAGTGAAAAAAAAAAAAAAATCACCGGAGTGAAATTAATCTGACCCTAAGGTGACTACTTTAGACATCAGTATCCACATGGCAGACATCTAAGACTGAGTGAAATGAGGGGATTACTGTAGACAAGCTGATGCAGCTGGCACCAAGCTATAGCCCTGATTACTTGAGTAATCAAGAACATACTTATTCTGCTATCCACTTGTTCTGGCTGAACACCAAGCAAGTGCTTTGATGCATTTGAAATATGATCAATAATTGTTCCTTTCATTTTCTTTCTGTAAAGTTCTCTGGGTCTGTTGAGGATATGGGACAGAAACGAATGAACATCAGGAAGGGAACCATTTCTAAGAGAGAAGGATGAATAGAAATTCTTAGAAAATATATTTTCATTTGAGTCTCCTGTGCTGGTTTTTCAGATCTTGAAGATTTAGAAAATAGATGCACTGAAACCTTACAAGCTAACCAAAAACTTTTCATTGAGATGTCTTAAGGTGTGAGTGTCAGAATATTTCAGATATTTTGTGCTTAATTAAGAGTAAAATTAGAACTCATGGTGATAAAGTATGGTTACATAATTTTGAAGTTAGGTACTCATAAAATATGCAGAATATGAATAATGATAAATATTATTTGCTGGACAGGATTAAAGAAATAGCTAACTTTGTAAAAATGATCCCCGAGGGCCTGAGATGTGTCTAGCCTATTTATAACTCTTTTTCCTCTTAAAAAAATTGAATCTTTTCTGGAAAAATAATATAATGAAATTCAGGCTGCAGTGAAGAGGTCAGTTCCGGGGATTCTTTTTCTCTGCTAGTGAGTGAGTGACTCAGATGATAAATTGCCAGACAAATCATCAGACAGATGACTGGCAAGAGTTGAGGCTGGCCTTGTTCAGTACTTTTTAATTAAAAAAGACCTATTTCTTCATTCTAATGGAAGAGTGCTGCAGAAGGAATTAGGCAGGGGGCTCAAGGAAAAGGAGAAAATACTCGAAAAGACTCATGTGCATCTCAGCCAAAACAAAGAGTCCTGGTCATAATGAGGGTAGGGTTAGAAAAGAAGAGAATGGTCCTGCTCATTCATCAACCTGATCATTTTAATACAAGCTTCCAGTTAGCTTTCATATAGCATTTCTCAGATCTTCATGCAGTTCTCTTATTTGAGAGGGGTCAAGAACACAGTCTAAGACAACTTGAAAAGGGGACATCTTTAGCTCTCTTGAGACAAGCAAATCAATATTCAAGAATATTGTTGTTCCAGTGAAGTTCATATTTAGTTCCACTGCTTCCTTGTTTATGAAACTGTTTTACCTTTTGGGCAACATAACCTGTTAGATACTAGGCCATAACTTGTCATTTTCTTTCTGTATAAAAGTGAAAATAAAAATGCAATTATTTGAAAGTGTTTTGCCAATATTTTTAGGCATTGGGTGAATAAAAAGCAGTGCTGGGTGGGGTGGTTGCTTATCTATGCTGCTTTTTTTTCTCTGTTCAGTTGCTGCTGTTGTATGCAAAGTTGAACAGGAAGAGCTATCATGAATATTGGCTGGTTGAGGGTATTACTTGATTATGCTTTTGTTTTATTAGTCTGAGGAAGCTAATTGTTTTCATGATTTCATTGTTAGATGATGTGGTTAGATTCATGTCTAGTTAATATAATTAATTTTATTTTTAGGAACTTATTACAATGAAGTAATTTATATGCAGGATGATGGTATTTATTTCTTTGGCAACTATATTGCTTGATTTTAAAAAAAAGTATTTCTTCTTCTTAGAAGATCTCAGAAGCTCTTCAGTGTTGATTTTCTAATTTTCCCTTTTGCTGTCTCCTTTTTCCAGTACAAGTTTGAGCTCCATCACTGCTTAAAAGAAGTGAGAATTCTGCCTTAAATGTACCCATTAAGAAAACCTTCAAGCTTTAATATGGTTAATTTTAAATATACAATTAAACCTTAACTTTCAACCTTGATTTCACTGTACTTTTAAAAATAACATGGGATCTGTCTTGCATCCTTTCTAAGTCAGAACTTCAATGTCATATCAATAGTATTATTATATTTTTAAATTAAAAGATACTGTGTGAACCAAACCAGTATCTCATCCTTGTGCTGGTTTGAGCTAATTGGAATATTTTAATAGAGAAAATTACACTATAGGCTGTGAAAGGAAACAATGGTGATGTCTGCTTCACTCATAGGCTTGCTGAGATGTTTAGGAATAAGAACCCAAAACAAAAGATAAGTCAGTGTCTCGAGCTGGCAGTCAGTGTCACAGGGCTCAATGTCTCAGGCTGTCTTGCAGCCTCTGGCTTCTCCTCTCTGCCAATTAATTTCACTAACTTTTCTTCTAACCCCCCTACATGATCCTCAAAATTCTCCTTGCACATAAGGCAAAGCTTGGGGTAAGATATAGGGGTGGGGAGAAGGTGGAAGGGTGGTTGGGACCCCTCCTGGGGTATCTGATTTCTGGGAGGGGTGTTGTGTTTCTGTATTACCTTTACCTTGCATATTTCTGTAAATATTCCTGTATATAGTGTATATATCTGCTTATATATTGTGCTAAGCTGTAAATAGAGCTTCATCTCTTAACTTCCAGCTGACTGAGTTGTAGTCTGAGTCATTTTACAAAGTGTGGGGGGGCAGGGAACTCCCAAACTGTCACAATCCTATAATGAACTTAGGCTTTTGTTAAAAGCAGAATGCCAGGTAATTGTAAATGGGGAAGGTACACTTCATCTAAATGCTAGGTTTGGAGGGGAAGATGGGAGGAAGAAACTGAAAGAAGAAATACCCAGTTTTTCAGGACATCCCACTACTGTTAGCAAGGAGAAAAGTCTGATAACAGAAATAATATGAGAGTCCTTTGGGAGATGTCAGTCATAGAATGTACTTGCCTGACCTGAGAAGACTTTGGCTTGACCATGAAGACTAAGCAGAGATTCACAGCCACTGTCTTCTTTGAGCATCTTCAAAACTACAAAATATTCTACGGTAAATACTGTTAAGGCACTGGCTAGAAAATCCTATTAGATTTCACTATTTATCCAAGTCATAATCTACCACTGAGACCACACACTAAAGAACATGGAGAAATATGTTTGAAATGAGTAGATAAAAATCCCTGCAGTGCTAGAGGGATATAACACCCCTCTCTACAGCCATGAGTGAATTCAAGAATTAAATTGTGTCTCTGTATGTAGCCTGTGTGAATGTGCCTTTTATAACTCCTCTGATGGAAGGTTTCAGAGTTCTTACCAAATCTGTACTGGCTTTTAGAAGAAGACACTGTTCCCATAGTATTTATTGTAATTATATTGTATTGCATGATATTACTTTATATGGCATTATACACCAGTAAAATTATAGTGAAGCTTGGGGAATGAGCCAGTCCTTCTCACAACTGGTGTTCGAGTGGTCTCCAAAATATTCATAAGCTGCCAGGGCTAATGCTGGCTCTGCCTGAACTGAGAGGGAGGGGGTGGGATCCTTTCATCCAGACAGGGAACCTGGCTGGGATATACTATGATTTGCCTCTGCAAAAGAAAGCCACGGTAGGCTGTAAACAGTGAGTGCTGGTGCAGGAACATTTCCTCCAGCTATTATCCAGTCTTCCAGTTAATATCCAGTGAGCAGTAGTGTTCAGAAGTGCAGAAGTGCTCCCAGATAGAAATTTCAAATTATTCTCAGATCATCTAAACTAGATTCCTGTTGTCACTGTCTGTATAGTAAGTGAAATAAACCATAGCTGGGGTACAGATCTTTAGAAAAAAAAGATACAATCTTATGACCAAAGTAGTCAAATGTTACAGCAGAGAATTGGTTTCTTTCCCATTCTTGGCCACAGAGTTTGCTTCCAACAGGTATGTTCTGTGTTTTCTGAGTATCTACCTCACAGTTTTTCAAGTGAGCTAAGGAAGATCTTTGAGATCAGATTAAATGGATGGGATGACAGCTCGCAAACACAACTGATTTCAGTTGGAGTGTCTTTCATGCCTGGAAAGAATGGGAAAACAAAGAAAAAGGAAAAAAAATGTGCTCTGGAATAGTTAAGACTGGACTTGTAAACTTAAAGGCCACTTTCAATAATTAGGGGAGTTTTAATGCCATCTCTATGCATTTCAATTCCTTGGCTATGGAATGTGGTGATTCATGCTGCCTAATTTCACAAGACAAAATCATCCATATTTATGATGCACTTCAGATATTTTTGTAAGAGCACTGACCTGCTACCATTAGCAAATACGTGTGGAAAGCCCCCATGGTGAAGTTGTCAGCTACCTCTAATGCAGGTGCATGCAAAGAAAGATATCTTGCTGTTCTTATAAGGTACTCTTTTACCTCAGCAGGCACAGATCTACGAGGCAAATCCAAAGTGTCCAGCCCTGCTGATGATATATGCAGGTGTCAGCATGATGCTATTTGATAATAGTTCTGATTTTTCTTCCCACAGTTCTTTTATCTGGAAAATTATACAGAATAAAAATATTGCTAATGAAATTTTAACACTCTAAAAAGAAATGTTTGCAAGCTATGAAGAATTAGAAATAAAGTTTCGGGGTAAGTAGAGAAAATAATTTGAGACTTTGAGTTGACTGGATTAGTATAAAATACACAGGTAAAGCAGGGTATACTGAAAAATCAAGGGGCACATTGACTCAGAGTCACCTTGAATATTGTGTCCAGTTCTGGGCCTCTCAATTTAAGAAAGGTATTTAGTGCCTGCATGTGTCCAGAGAAGGGCAACAAGGCTGGTGAGGGGCCTGGAGCAGAAGCCATACAAGGAGAGGCTGAGGTAGCTGGGGTTGCTCTGCCTGGAGGCTCAGGGAAGACCTTCTTGCTCTCTACAGCTACCTGAAGGGAGGTTGTAGCTAGGTGGGGGTTGGTCTCTTCTCCCAGGCACCCAGTGACAGAACAAGAGGACACAGTCTCAAGCTGTGCCAGAGTAGGTTTATACTGAATGTTAGAAAGTTCTTCACAGAAAGAGTGATTGGCCATTGGAATGGGCTGCCCAGGGAGATGTTTCAAAGGAGACTGGCTGAGGCACTTAGTGCCGTGGTTTAGTTAATCAGAAGGCGTTAGGTGATAGGTTGGACTCGGTGATCTCAAAGGTCTTTTCCAACCTGGTTGATTCTGAGTGCTAATATCTTCATAGCTCCTTTACCTACCTGTAAAATGGATACTTTGCCTACTCTGGTAAACACAATATTTACTGATGATTGTGATATATTTTAAACAGTTTGTTTAAACTACAAAAGCCTGGCCCCCCCACCCCCAAAAAAAAATAATTACTTTTTCATGTCAGTCTAGACTTAGCTGTGTGCAGAATAAGACAAGAGGCTATACCATATCAATGTTGCACATAGATTGAGTAACTCCTTGTTCATTGAATGAGACAAGAAACAATATAATGCAAATGCACAAGAGATGAAAAAATCTTCACAGTCTAGCTTAACTTCTCAGACTTCCCATTTTTGATTTTCCCAGATGAATATTCTTCTGACATTATGGGGACTTTTATTGTGCCTTTTCATGTCACTGCTACTTATTGAACCACGATTCATGTCTTGTGTTTATCAGATTGTCCTCAACAACGATCCCTGTCGTTTGTAGCTCCAGGAATTTCACAGCTAAAATCGTGACTCCAAGAAAGAACAGGTATGACACTGTCCACCAGTATCCTAGTTTGTCATGGGTAGAAGCAAGATTTTAAACACTCTTGTACATAATTCAAGATGATGAAATACAAAATAGTCACTGTAGCTGTACTCTAAAAAAATAACTGTAGCCACAGAATCAGGACACTCTCAGTTGTGTGAATCTATCTTGCCTAACAGCATATTTCTTTTCTAAAGAAGCTATCGGTACTGGCCACTGATTATGCTCTCCAGTCCTATTTAGTCTTGACTGCACTGGTGAATCGATGGGCAAGATTACTCACAGTAAAAAAAGCAAGCAAATAAAATCCAAATCCCAAGAAAAAGAGTTAGGTCCCAACCACTGTTGATGGTAAAAAGGAAGAGAGAAATGGCCTTCGTGTCTTTTCATCAGGTTGCAAATTTGTCCAAAGCATGGAAATCACATTGTCAGGGCTTATGGGAGATTTTGTCTTCACTATAATGTTGGATTGAAAGCTGACTGAAAGACAAAGCTAAGAGGGTTATGGTCAGTGACACAAAGTTTAGTTGGAGGTCCATAATAAATGGTGTTCCCCTGGAGTTAGCACTGGGTCCAGGCCTGTTCAATATATTGCTCGACGACCAGGATGAATAGATAGAGTGTACCCTCAGTGAGTTTGCTGACGATACAGAACTGGGAGGGCTGGCTGACAGACCAGAAGGCTGTGCTGCCATCCAGTGTTACCCGACTGAAGAGTTAAGGGAAAGTCAGGTACTCCACCCAGGGAGGAGCAACCTCATGTATCAGTATAGGTTAGGCGGTGGTGGATCTATGGGAAAAGACCTGGGCATCCTGGTGGATATCAGGATGATCATGAGCCAGCAATGTGCCCTTGCGACCAAGAAGGCCGATGGCATCCTTGGGTGGATCAAGAAGAGTGTAACAAGCAGATGAAGGGTGGTTACCCTCCCTCTCTACTCTGCCCTGGTGAGGCCTCATCTGGAAAAATTGTGTCCAGTTCTGGGCTCCCCAGTGCGAGAGGGATAGGGAATTGCTTGAGAGGGTACAGCAAAGGGCTATGAAGATGACTAGGGGACTAAAACATCCTGAAGGACTGGGGCCTTTTGGCCTGCAGAAGAGAAAACCAGTGGAGGGAACATGCAAATGCTTTTAAGTACTTAGAAGGTGAGTGTCAAGAGGATGGAACCAGTCTTTTCAGAGGTGCACAATGGCAGGACAAGAGATAATGGGCACAAACACAGAAAGTTCCATCTAAACATCAGTGTTGAGAGTGATGGAACAGACTACTCAGAGAGGGTGATGGAGTCTTCATTTCTGAAGTCATTCAAAACCTGACTGGTTGCCATCCTGTGCAACATGCTCTAGGTGAGCTTAATCTGGCAGAGGGGGTGGACCAGATGATGTCTAGAAATCCTTTCCAACCCCATCATTTTGTGACTCTGGATAAAACTTAAATTTAAAAAAAAACATCTGGGAGGATACCATGTTAGTATTTCTTGTCCTGAACAAACCCAAGTTGAGCCAGAGTGTCTACCTGCCTTAAATATAGCCAATGACTTAATGGGAAAGGGAAATATAGCCCAGTTTATTTGGAGAATGGTAAAAATGGAGTAAAATGGAAAAAAAATCAAACCCTTGAAACTGAAAATAATGTGATGTCAGTGGCCAGGTAGACAGAGAAAATGGTAAGGGGTAAGAAAGAGACCAAGCCATCCCCTCTCACATTCCTGAGAGTACTCTGAGGTGGTTTCAGATAAAGCAGGCAAGGTTGGCATACAAATGAGCTAACTACACAGATGAGTTTTTTTCTTCATTTTGTAAACAAGTTACCAAGAAACTCTGGTCTGAGGCTCCCAACTGTTAATTTGCAGCAGTGGTGAACTGTCGGAAACAAGCTGAATTTTACTTTCCACTGCTGGCGTGACCACTGCTTAAGTGTAAGAAATTATGTCAGTCTGCTGCCATGTCATCACATTGATGGCAGAACAGCAATCAGTTGACCTTCTTGTAAAAAAGCGTCCAGCCCTCCCATGATTGCCTTTTCTTTGCATCCTATTGAAACTTGAAGAAGGCACTACTGTGGCACCCTTTGAGGTTTTGTTCACAATAGTAGTAATGCTGCAGGTCAGAGATCTGACGTAGAAGAGGTTTGCTGGGAAACTTAATCTCTGAGGTTTTCAGTAACAAATATATTTGTATTAAAAGTCCATTTCTGTGAGAGGCAACATTTACTGTCATGAAGATATTTAACACATTATAGGGCTCAATGGACTCCATATATATCCACCTGCTTTAAATTGAAAATCAGACTAATTTAGAACTTAAGAGCAAGAATTACTATTAATTTGCAGAGAATCTATGTTACGCTCTTTTCAATGATAGTGACAACAAAAAATGTGCTTGTGATTGTACAGGATTTATTCACAGCTTTGATTTTTCTCTTAATATCTAAGTATGTGAAAGATTAATTACCTTTGAAACAGAAATTAATGCCCTTAAAACCCATATAGGACTTGCAAAAACATGACAGGAATTGGGGTGATGCTACCAGTACTAATAATGTGGGGAGATGATGTTCTCAAATACATTGAAGGGACAGAGGAAGAGGAAAATACATACAAGGCTCAATATGTGCATCTCTTGGAAAGCATAGCTCCCTATGAGTGGCACACTACTCCCTGCCTTGGCAACCTGCTAAATACAGAATCCAATTGCAAGTTATGCTATTCCTACTCCTCAGTGGGACACAGTCTAGCAACACAGGGAATCAAGATAGAATAGAGAAAAATAAATGTGGTTTAGCACGACTGCCACAGACCTCTCTAAGCTCCTAGATACCTCAGGGGCTCAAACTAAGCTCCAAATAAATGGTTCTTGTAGAAAAATTTGCTACTTTTAGCAGTCATGTCTAATACATTATATATTGATTCCACTGCTTGTTTTATGGTGAGGTCACCCTGAGAAGCTTATTTGCTTCTTGTCAGATGTTTGGAGGGAGCAGAGGGACTGTTGTAGCAGCAGAGGATCTCTCATTTCTCCGGTTCCTGTTACTGGAAACTCTCTCATCCCAAAATGATGATTCTCTGTCTCCATTCCATTTTTACTTGAAATCTAACCACAGTTCATATTCTTGCCCATGGTTTATCTCATCAGAGCCAAGTCAGAGCGAACAGCAGTCCGAATTATTTTTTGTGCAGTAATCATTCATAGCCACTAACCTGTCATTAAATTTCCCAAGCATAACAGTTCTGGCAGCAGTCCTATCAGACTTACACTAGTTCCTAGGTCTTGATAGGCAAGTGATTAAATTATTTCTAACTTCTTTCTGTTTAGCCATCACACTGTAAGCAGCCTTTGCAACCCTGTTGGCAGGAATCATGTTTGTCTTGAGCTCGTATCTCACTTTGTCAGTTGAAGACAGCTGAGGTGTTATTTCAATATTTAATCTTTGGATTTGGGAAAACTCTAGCCCAGCTCTAGTCAAAATGATTTCTCATAGGCCATTCAGACATGTCAGTGTGCTTTTGATTGATATGAAGCATGAAAAACAGTATACTCATGAAGAATCTTGGTAGATTGTGAATTTTCCAGAATGCCTTTTTCCTTACATATATTCCACAGGCAGATCCAGACTTCATCTGGTCTTGGCATGGAATTTTTGCAGATGGNCTTCCCCCCTTTTTTTCTGGAAATATGACCGTTCTTCAGATAATTTAACATATCATGAAGGATTTCCTTTAAGGTAACATTCTAAACAACTTTAGGGAGGGTTGTTTTCAGAAAACCATGTCAGTTTCAGTTTCTTCTCACACAAAAATCTGAAATGAAATCAAAAGTCCATTTGCATCACTCAACCTGGAAATTCACTGCTCACTGACGAGTGTTTTAGGAGTCATCTCTTTTAGCTGTTCTCATTTGCAATCCTTCACACTCAAGTGCCAAGACCGTGTGTCAGGAGATTCTTGCCTAAAGGAAACTGTGGAGCTTTACTGGGAAGGCTGAAGCACTTGTAGCAGAGGTAGATAGAGTCAGTTTTTAATAAGGCATGAAGTGAAGCTGCTTTATGGTAGATTCGTAAAGGACAAGGTGCAGTGAAAACTATACATATATACACAGTTATGTGTTTCAAAAGAGTTATTTATTAACTGTTCTAGAATAGCAAAAAGCAATTTGCTACTTGTTATTGAACATTTAGAGTAGCAAACACTTAATACTTACAAACATGTTGTCAACCCTAAGAGATGGAATAGTACACAGTGGTGGATAGTTCAACCTTCAAGACAGCAAGGCGCCAATACTTAGTGGACATCTCTACTGTCAGTATGTGACAAAATGATTCAAAATT
>VWYK01016059.1:1191-32099 GCA_013399775.1 Semnornis frantzii | reverse complement strand
TTAGCCTCAAAACAGCACAACAAGTCGTCATATAAAATTCTGAGGAATTTTTATAGTAATAAGTGTTTGCATGAATCTCTTCAATGCTACACCTAACAGTAAAAGATGAAAACATGGGATAAAACCAAATAATTTTCTTTTCCTCTCCTACTTTCAGAGATTTACCTAGGCTTCAAAATGAAAGTGAAGAAGAGTGTCCAAAACCATTGATTTGAACAGTAGTTATTGTGGGTAAGTACTGCTTTTCGTCTGTGATGTTACCTTCAATGAGACAAAAACTAGACGTAAACAAACTAACTGAAGACTGGTGCTACTTAAACAACCGTAAACTGCCCTTCTGTTGACAAATCCTTGTCAACTGGAAAAAGCAAAGTCTATTTCTTGTTCCACCATTAGGCTTCAGTTCACTGTTTTATCCACATAGTCATTTAGCTTGGATTCTTGTTTGAAAGACAGCTTGTTGCTTGGCTGGCTCCCTCAAATGTGTTCTTTATTAACAGTGCGTTCTAGATAAGTCAGTTCTGATGCAATAGCACAAACAGCAGTCTTTCATATCTTTTTCTTGCTTGGAGAAAGAGGCAAGTCTTGTATCAACTGACCTGTGTGTTTACTGCAGTGGAAAATGATCCTGGGTTGAGAGACTGCATAGAAGTTGGATGATTGGATTAAAATTTAACAGGAAACAAATTAGAAGGATCTGGGAAAAAACTGGATACAAACATCAAAGCAGTATTTTAAGCTTGCCCTTTAAATGCAAAAGAAATAAAATAGGCAAATACAGAATAAGGAATGCCTGAGAGTTCTGAAAGAGATTGAAGGTGAAGAGCTGACATTAAACCAACAGTATCAGGCACAAATGAAGTCCTGAAAATATATCATACCAGAAAAAATACAGAGAAGCACTGTTGTAAAACACTCTGAATTCCTCTACTCATCTTTGAGTAGAAATGGACTCAACTGGGTCAGTGTGGCCAAGTTTGAGCCATGCACTTAATATGTACAAACAACCCAAAATTCCCTTGCTGAGGTGGTGAGTCCAGAAGGCAGTAATACTGATGGTAAGAGCACTCGATGCAAGAGCTATGAGGGGAGGTTGAAAAAATCCAGGCTAAGGTAATACAGGGAGCAAGTGCTGTTGCTGTAGGTCTTCTTTTGTGATATTCCAGAAGGGGAGATCAACGTGGCATGTGAAACACTGCAATTGACTGGGAAGAGTGTATGGCTGTCTTTGGAAGTTCATAAAAAGCAGCAAGGCCTGAGCATGTGTGATCTCATCTTAAGAGTGGTCTGATAACCTTCTGGTAACCTTGCTATGTTGTGTGTTTTAATGTCTAGTTTCTAGCTGCTTGGCTGTTTTTGTTTAGTTTTCTTAATTGAGTCTATCTTTTATGAGCAGAGCGTGGGGAGAACAGCTTTTGGGAAGCTGTCCAGGGGCAGCTTAGAATCTCTTTCTGTATGTTACAATAAGGTTTTTATTTTTAAAATAATTTTAGCTTTAAATATTTTCTTCCAACGGACAACTAACTTTTGATCTCAAATGTATCTAATTTAAAACTTTAATAGTCCAGATCTAAAACACTGGCTGTAAATTTGGCAGAATTAGAGATGGTATCCTGGTGGATATTACTAATTTATAGCTAAATAGTATTTTTTCAATCACTGAAAAATTTAATTTTGAATATCATTGATAGTCTATACCTTGGTCAGTATAACAGTCTTATCTCAAGACATTTACAAAAGTGTTGGCAAGATCAGAGGAAGTATCAGAGAGTATTTTGTCTGGAGTATCTTTCCTGGTTCGTGTGTTCCTCCAGATAAATAGGTGAGGCACTATGCTACAGGGTGGTTTTTGCTTGTTCGACTTTCTTTTAATTATAAAATAGAGAAGTGAGATGCTTTCATCAGAATTGTCTGAGTTAAAGACTTTTAGATGACATTGTAGATAAAATGATAGGTGAGAGGTGTTTGTCTTGCCCAGATTTTGTTGTTTCTCAGGAGAAATTGTAGTTGTCATGGAAAGAACAGCAGGATGTGGATCAACGCCAAGGTTGTATGTACACTATAGAATTACTCTGCAGTTATTTTGCCTTTGCTGCTTTTAGTCTTTTAATGATGCACTCGTACTACACTGATAATTCTCTCTTACTGTTCCTGTGTTTGGACTATGTTAAATGGTGGCAATAAACACTTCAGAAATTGGCAGAACCTGTCAGCATAGGAAAATCTTCATTTACCTGTCTTTGTACTTCATTCTTGGGGATTTTTTTGGTGACCTCTCTTGGTTTTAAGCATATATTGAAATAACCCAAATCTAAAGGGAATGAAAAAAATTAGATCTCTTGCCAGTATGTAAGAAAAAACTGATGAGGACATAAGTTAATTATAGGGCACCTCACCTGAAATTACTCCTAGCGATACTTCACTTTGGCTTGTAAGAATAACACTGACTTTGGCATATTTTGGCTTAAAAACTCATCTTCTGCTGCTAAAGCCAAATCTTATACTTAAAATTGTTTTGTAAATGAAAGAAAGGCTTGAAGTGGGCCAGTGCCAACTGCATGAGGTTCAGTGAGTCAAAGTGCATGGTCCTGTATCTGAACTGGGCTGATACCACACAAGATACAGACTGGGTGCAGAGTGCATTGAGAGCAGATCTGAAGAAAGAGACTAGAGTGTTTTGACTGATAAGAAGCTCACCATGAGCTGGCAGTGCACTTATGCAGTCCAGAAGGCAACCATGTATTGGAGTGCATCAGGAGGAGTGCAGCCAACTGTTCAAGAGAGGTGATTCTGCCCATTTAGTCTGCTCTTGTGAGACCCCACTTTGAACAGTGCATCCAGCTCTGGTATCCCCATCAGGAGGACACAGACCTGACGGAGGGAGTCCAGAAGAGGGCCATAAGGATGATCCAAGTGCTGCAGCACTTCTGCTATGAGGATAGGCTGAGGGAGCTGGGGTTGTTCAACCTGGAGAAGAGAAGAGTTTGGGGGCACCTTACAGGTGCCTTCCATTACATGATCCTACAGGAAGACTGGAGGGGGACTTTTCATAAGGGTTTCTAGTGACAGGACATGGAGGAATGGTTTTAAACTGAGGGACAGTAGATTTAGACTGGATCTTAGGCAGAAGTTTTTCAGTATCAGGGTGGTGAAACTCCAAAATAGGCTTCCTAGGAAGGTCATGGATGCCCCTTCCTGGGACTGTTCAGTGCCAGGTTGGACGAGGCCATGAGCAGCCAAGTCTAGTTGAAAGGTGTCCCTGCCCAGAGCAGGGAGGTTGGAATAGATGATCTCTAAGGTCCCTTCCAACCTAAGCCATTCTGTGATTACTGAAGATCTGAAATGCACTTCGTAAGCAAGATAGTAATTGGTCAGCCAAACCGACTTAAGCAAGATTTGGGAGGTAACCTGGAAATATGAATGTTACAAAAGACATTTCATGATTTTTTAATTTTTTTTTTCCCTTATGTTGTTTCAGAGAAGTTCTAAGCAGATGCTTTTGTCATGCCATAGAACCACAGAATCATTTAGCTTGGAAAAGACTTCTAAGATCATGGAGTCCTATCATTAATCCAGTACTGCCCAGGTCACTGCTAACTGGTGTCCCTCAGTACTACATCTACACAACTTTTCAGTCCCTCTGTGGATGGTGAATCCACCAGCTTCCTGGGCAACTTGTTCCAGAGCTTGACAACCCTTATGAGCCCTTTCCAACCAGTCAAATGTAGAATCATCAAATCAACCAGGTTGGAAGACGCCTCCAAACTCATCCAGCCCAACCTATCACCCAGCCCTAGCCAGTCAACTAGACCATGGCACTAAGTGCCCCATCCAGGCTTTGCTTGAATACCTCCAGGGACTGCGACGACTCCACCTCCCTGGGCAGCCCATTCCAATGCCAATCACTCTCTCTGGCAACAACTTCCTCCTAACATCCAACCTAGATCTCCCCTGGCACAACTTGAGGCTGTGTCCCCTCCTTCTGTTGCTGGTTGCCTGGCAGAAGAGGCCAACTCCACCTGGCTTCAACCTCCTTTCAGGTAGCTGTAGAGAATAATGAAGTCTACCCTGAGCCTCTTCTTGTGCAGGCTGCACACCCCCAGCTCCCTCAGCCTCTCCTCACAGGGCTGTGCTCCAGGCCCCTCCCCAGTCTTGGTGCCCTTCTCTGGACATCTTCCAACACCTCAATATCTCTCTTGACTTGATAGGCCCAGAACTGGACACAGCACTCAAGGTGTGGCCTGCCCAGTGCTGAGTTCAGGGGCAGAATAAACTTCCTGGTCCTGCTGGCCACACTGTTCCTGATCCAGGTTGGGAGGGCATTGACTGTCCTGGGCACACTGCTGGCTCATGTTCAGCTACTATCCACCAGCACTCCAAGGTCCCTCTCTGCTTGGCTACTCTCCAGCCACTCTGTCCCCAGCCTGTAGCACTGCTTGGAGTAGTTGTGGCCAAAGTGTAGAACTCTGCACTTAACCTTGTTAAATCTCATCCCATTGGCCTCTGCCTACCCATCCAACCAGTCCAGGTCCCTTTGCAGAGCCCTCCTACCCTCCAACAGATCCACACCCGCTCCTAAATTGGCGTCGTCTACAAACTCACTGATGCTGGACTGAATCCCCTGGTCTAGATCATCAGTAAAGATACTGAGCAGAACCAGGCCCAGCACTGATCCCTGGGGCACACCACTGGTGACAGCTGCCAACTGGATGTGGCTCCATTTGCCACCACTCTCTGGGCCCTGCCCTGCAGCCACTTCTTGACCCATATCAGAGTGAATCTGTCCAAGGGTCGTGTTGCATCTTCTTCAGTAGTTTTATTGATCCTTTTTCCTCTTTAGACAATCAGCAGAATTTCACATGTCAGGCTAAAGGTAGAATCTGCCAAAATAAGTATTGGGATTGCAATTCTGCCCCTGAATATGTGCCTTTCCAGGAAAAATACTTGTGTTTTCACAAAGTCTGGATTTTAAAAACTACTTTTTGCACCTTCCTGTCCAGCTGTATTAATATTTCTGGCATTCTTTTTTTTTAACCATAAAGATGTACTCCTTTCCCTTTGGTGCTTGACATTGACTTAGGAAGGCAGAACTGCTGTGCATCTCTTGCCTCTTTGTTGTTTGCATTTCAGGTGGTCGTTTGTCTTAAAATGCTCTTTCCCCTGTATATGACAGTAGCAATACTGTGGAGGTTGTGCTTTTAATGGTGATAGTCATTCTGTCTATTTTCTTTCAAGCAGATGGTCTGCTGACTGGCCACGGTCAGGGATTGCACTCTCCTGAAGGGTAATTTTTCTGTCTTGCCCCATTGTCAGTGTTATGGATTTCATGGTCAGTGGTATTATGGTGGCAGTTGTGTTGGGAGGAGCTATTTTCACAGACCCCAAAGCAACACTCAGCACCCTGCAACTGGTCCATGAATGCTTGCAGCAGTTGGTAATCTTTGTGCACCATCTGTATTGTGCATCTTTTTGGTTATCTTGCCTTTGTTTTGCTGTGATTGGTAGCTGTTGAAGGTAAATATGAACAAATGATGTCTGCTTCTGTTCTGTGTGTGTTCTCTGAGAAGAGTTTGTCTTCTGAGGGTGGCAGGATGAAAGCTGGGAATGTTGAGCCCTAGTTAAATAGAGGACAGTAAAATACACAAGCAGAGGTGTGTAAGTGGAGTTTTCCTAATTCCTGGAGTGTTGTGATTAGCATCCCATAGAGCACTGTAAGCCAAACCATTAATCATCTCTTGGGGAGTGGTGTGCACCTTTCTGTGGTTACAAGGGTTTGTGAACAGGAGCCAGGATGTTTACAAAACACCTGTATGTGTACTGTGCTATGCAGCAGCATGACATAGATGCTTGCAGGAATGTAACTTTTTCTAGCGTAACAATACTGTTAGGATAGGTTCTTAAGGTATTTTGCCCAAAATATTTTATGGTGTTTGTATTTCTACTTCTATTTTAAGCTAACATCTGGAGTGAAGATGCCTATGCTAACTTTATCCCACTAATTCCATTCAAACAATTTATCTGGTGGTTTTCAGTCTGCTGATCTCCATGTGTTCTTACTGTTTTGTTGTGTCCTTTTTTTTTTTTCCCCCTTTTGCTACTCCACAATATTAACTTATATATATCTCGAATCTCTATTTTTCAGCTCAGAACTGTTACTGCTAACTAACAGATAACTCTTAAAACATATTTTGATATATAAAACGATTTGTATGATGAACCTGAATTACTAGGCTCTGTTGGAGGGGAAAAGTTGATTAATGCTGATACTTACAAAGTTATTTTGCAAGAACTGAAAATGGAAGATTCATTTTACTTCACTGCTTCATGATGTATTGGAAATGAAGCATTTCTGAAAGCTGCCTCTTCTGAAGCACAAGCTTTAAGTCAAAAATAACTCTCAACATATTACAAAATCACTAAATCAGGACTATTCAACTGATCCCTAGATTTCTCAGCTAGCAGCTTATGTTTAGTTTCAGCTGTTCAGTACAACAGTGATATTCCAGGGAATATTGCTAGGATGTGACCAGTGAAAAAATAATCTCTGATTTTGGGAGCATTTTACAGCAACATGTATTAGAGTGGATTATTATTTGGATGTCTCCCTAGAGCAGGAGCATAGCATGAAGCAAGGTCAAGGGATAAGAAAACTCCAGCTCTGTTCAGAAATAGTGGAGTGTAGTTCATGCATTCTAATGGCTTCAGAATGTGCCTTAGTAACCTACACTCACCACCCCGCACTGTGCTCTTATGTCTTCCATGTGCCTCTTTGGAGCAGTGAGCTTTCTGGCTTGAACTGTGCAAATCCTCAGATTCAGCAGTCCTGGAGAGTGTTCCCATTTGCCTTATTTTGGAGGATTGCTTACTGTCTCTGTTTTGTTTATGCCTTTGCATCAACTTTACAAAATTATGAAAAATGTTATAAACATCTCACTTGGAGATGGCATTGATGGCTGAGAGTGTGAGATCTTTCCTTAGTGCCCACCAGCTATTAGGAGTAGATTCTGTGTGATTTCCTGAAATCTGTGGATTTTCTTCAACTCTGTACGTGCTAAGGCTCAGACCAAACCATAAAGGAAGATCAGAAGAATTAAGTGATAATTTCATATAGAAAATAATCAGAATTTGGTTGCAATTTAGTGCTTTCATGTATATATGCTTCTTGCAGATCTCATTTCCCTCTAGACATCTACTTCTGTTACTGTCTTGTATTTCAACAGGATTTAATCCTGCTCTGTGCCAATATGCATNTTTAGTATTTTTCCTGTTACTCTGCTCAATTCTGTAACTTCTTTTGATTTTTAGTCTCTAATTCCCAGCCTGTTGTTATGAGTAATCAAGTGTTGCTTTCATCTGGAAAGATTGTTCTCTTTATGAATTGATTATCTTTCTTCAGCAGCTGCATTGCTCAGCGTGACTGCTTGTTCAGAGTTCTCCAAGGCATGAAGTCCCACTGTTCTTCTGGACCAGTTAATGCAGTTAAATTGAATAGAGGGTTCTAGGTTTTTCTGGTGTGTGTGCATGCAGGTTGTGGTTTTGTTTTCTTATTGCTGTTTCTGCTTTTTGGGGCTATTTTTTGTTTAATCTTTCCCTGCCTTTCACTTAATTAAACAAGTTAAGGAATTAACTGTAAAAATTTTTCCTAAACCAGTAAGGAAGCTAAGCAATTTTACAGGAAGCTAAAAAAAAAAGGTAATTGCTTAAACTTAGTTTTTTTTTTTTTAATGTCAAATGCGAGGATTATTGGGATCCTTTTTTTTCCCCCTACACTTAATTTTATTATTGGTAGTGTTCTCCTGAACATTTGAAAATGATCTTAGTTTCTAAAATCATCAGAACTATGAATGTCAAAGAATGTCTTGATGATGTGTGATTGTAATGATTTTTATTTGGCTTCATGCCTTTTTATTTGTATCCTAACATTTAGCAGTTTGGGTCTATTATACGCTTTTTGATCAAGCAGGAAAAAAATCTGAGAGAATGAGGCAGGAGAGGAGAGAAAATAGAATCATCGAATCAACCAGGTTGGAGGTAGACCTTCATCCAGCCCAACCTGCCACCTAGCCCTAGCCAGTCAACTAGACCATGGCACTAAGTGCCTCATCCAGGCTTTTCTTGAACACCTCCAGGGACTGTGACTCCACCACCTCCCTGGGCAGCCCATTCCAATGCCAATCATTCTCTCTGTCAAGAACTTCCTCCTAACATCCAGCCTAGATCTCCTCTGGCACAACTTGAGGCTGTGTCCCCTTGTTCTGTTGCTGGTTGCCTGGCAGAAGAGGCCAACTCCACCTGGCTTCAACCTCCTTTCAGGTAGCTGTAGAGAACCATGAAGTCTACCCTGAGCCTCTTCTTGTGTAGGCTGCACACCCCCAGCTCCCTCAGCCTCTCCTCACAGGGCTGTGCTCCAGGCCCCTCCCCAGCCTTGCTGCCCTTCTCTGGACACCTTCCAGCACCTCAACATCTCTCTTGACTTGAGGGGCCCAGAACTGGACACAGCACTCAAGGTGTGCCCTGACCAGTAATAGCAATAAAATGCATCAAGCTATCAACAAGCAAACTAACAAAAAGAAAATAAGAAAAAAAACAACTTAGCCAAACTACTGGAAAAGCCTGTGTGTAATGTGGGAAAGCTTCCTAAGAAGAACTGAAGTGATGGCTCAGCTTTCTCCTTGGTAATGTGCTGCCTTCAGAGCTATATCTTAGTTAGCTTTAGTGCTTTTAGTAGGAACAAATCCTGTTCATGTGCATATATAGTACTGACTTTGCCCTCTAACTGTTGCTTCTGTTGGTTTCTGTACTAGAAGAGTAGAAGGTGACATATGTAATAGAATCTTATTTTACTGGAGTTGCAAAGCTGGTCTCTTGAGGTGAAAGATCTGTTAAACTTAACTTCCACACCAAGCGAATCTGGAGAAACTGACAAAAGAGTTACTGACTACCTATTTACGTGTGGTACATAGAAGAAGAGCTAGTGCTGAGGTGAGCTGATCAATAAGGTATAATTAAATTGCCTGGTTTTGGCAAGGCTCTTCAATGGTTGCTTTTAGAAAAATGAAAGTGCTGGGAAAAGAGACACAGTCTCTTTTGTGAGTCTGAAACTTCATAAGGGAATAGAAAACTGGAAATACATGGATAGTTTTCATATTAGAAGCAGTGTAATGCAAAGATTCATCTCATTCTACTAAGGAACTGTGCTCTGTTGTGGTTAGCTCATCATAAGAATAAATTACCCAGAAAGCAGTCTCTTGAGTTCTTAATAGATTCTGTGTAGGAAACTTCAGCATTGTATGCGATTTCAAATAATATTGACATTTACACTTTTTAAGTGTAGCTTTTTTGTACACAACTTCAACAAAGATTAGGGGTGAAGGAAGTTAGAGACGAGTGTGTATTGAGACCTGAGATGAGGTCTTCCTGTGATAAGCTAAGAAATACAAGATACCTGAATGGCACTAAGTGAACCTTTGCATGTAGCACTTCATGAAGCTGTGGCTGTTTGAGTTCCCCTGTACAGTATGTGGAAAGCTGTTGGAATGCTGTGTGAAAAGGCTAAGAGAATTATTTTGTACTCTGCAAACAGAAAACTGGGTTGGGTACTAAAGGAGTTGTTACAGCCCTTTGAATCTGACGACTTTCGTGTGCACTTACATTTTTCAGTTGCGTTCAATTTCTTCTGGTTTCAGCCTCACAAATGTTAAAGTACTTTATTAAATATAAAGGGAAACTCAAAGTTTGGCTGAGTTTTTAGATGGAATTAAATTCAGCTCACTGCATTGAAGGTGTAATTCAAAACAATGGCCTTGAACATTCTCATTCGCTTGCTTATGATCTTAATATGCATTGCTTAAGAATAAGAACTGTAAAGCACCCTTTTTGTCTGGCAGTAGTTGTTTATTGCACAAAAAATTTCTTTTTGGTCTGTTGTGATATGAATATTCTAATATTATTTTTAAAAGCCTGTTCTGGCTCTTGACCCTACAGAGATGTTTTTATACTTATGCACACCTGAGCATCTTTAAAAACTTATTATTTGGTAATCTGAAACAAATAGAACCATTCAGTTCATTTGTAGATCTGTTGTCAGTGGCATCAGAAATCCCCTCAGCAGTTTGGAGAATGTTAACAGATCCATTAAAAGCAAATCAAGACAGTGGGGTTTTAAAAAATACCCAAGTTGAGTTTCTAGTCACCTAACACTAATATCCCAGCTAGGTATATTGGGATATTTAAAAGGCATCTTCCATTGCATGTTTGCTTTTCAAAGGTAACTTGTGTAAGATTGAAATTAAAGATGATCCCCAAATTTTTGGGTTAATGTGAATTGGATCTGACATACTGTATTTCTCTCACGAACCACAGTCTCAAATCACAGTGAAGTAAATTCAGTGTATGCAATTTTTCTTCCACCCATTGCTGCACAGAGATTTTCCTTCAGAAATCTTAATAAATCTATTAGTAAGTACTTAGACCATTTATAAATGGTTTTATGTGGAAGTAGGAAGTCCTGATTCTTGTACATGTCCATTAAAGAAGTTTTTTTCCTAATAACTATTTCTGTGAAATCACCAGGGACAGTTTGCAGTCATAAATTCTATGCCTACCACTTCTTTTTTTTCTAAAGGAAAACAAAACAAAAATCTGCCAAATATATGGTATTTGAAAACAAGTTTCCGAAAATCATTAGCTAACAACAGTACCTTGGGTTATGACAGTAGTAACAGTGTCTTTGTAATGCATGAATTTCTCTGTGTGCCTGGCCATGTTTCTCTCCATTCTTAGTGTTGTTGTCTTTAGTAGTGATGTGACATGTATTCAGCTTCTTTTTGCTGCTGTTTAAGAAAGCTTACATCAGTTTTGACCACCTGCTATGTCCATCACCACTCATGCTTCTGGAGACCGATGATCATAGTGTGAAGTAGAATTTCTTGCCACCAGTCCTGCAGGTATTTTAAAGAGTGTTAGACTGACCATAGCAATGAGATTTCATTTGTGCTGAGCACATGCTGTGGTAGTGAAAGGTAGGACAGTGATAACAGAAGTGACTAGCAACACCACCCTAGGTAAAAACGGCAAAGCTATGTTCTCATTTAACCTAGGTGTTACAGTTTAATGAAGGGGAGTATCACTTTTTAATTTGTTCTGGATTTTAAAAGAAGAAATGTTATCACAAAATTGTGGCAAATTTGTGAGAGAAATCCTGTGTGAGTGTTCCTTTGCCAGACAACCTGTTTGACTATATACAGGGAAAGGCTAAGACTGTATTCACATGGATACAGTGGCAGCTACTAACGCTCTTGATGTAATTTGTGGTATTAATCAGCACCTGAAGAGGTGGCTTAAGAAACCATACCACTGTTCTTTTGAGAAACTAATTATCACAACCTGTTCAAGTACAGGTGAATTTGTTACTGCTCAGCATCTTAAAAACTGGAACAAATCTTACCAGTGTATTCCAATTAGTTTTACATTTAATTTCAAGTGGATGGCTTCATGAAAGATCTGAAAACTGCAGATGCATGTGGTCCAAGTTGATTCAAGTTTGAATAAACTGAGTGGAAAAGCCTGGGTTAGAATTGCACTAGAGATACTGTAAAAATATGCTAAGTTATTTTGATTTTGGTGTCTTTACAAATGGATGTTTACAAATGATGCAGGTTATTATATAATGCAGGTGTTCTATATATATATATATGTAAAACAAGAAGATTGTAAAATACAATTCAGTTAGAATGGGGGTGGCTGTTTGATTTTATTAAAAGTATGCATTCTAGCAGAAGGCAGAAGCCCTTGGATAACTGGTGTATCCAGAAAGGTCAACTGAGCATAAGGAGTCCTTTATGAAGAAAGAATCCCAGCGTTTATGTTGGTAGTGTTGTGTTAAAACTGTGGTGATGGATGGAGAGTGGGGAGGTGTTGCAAATGGAGTGTTTCTTATCACAGAATCACCGTCAAGAGTATCGGCAAAAGTGATCTTAACAAGAATTTATAAAAGTCTGATTTAAGTGTTCACTACCAAGATTCACTCTGTTATTGCATGGGAGAAACTCACAAAGGACAGTCAAGTTAGAATTGATTTACAATGATTTGCACTGAGTCTGGAGGCGCAAAAAAATAAGGGAGACCCTCGCGCTGAGTGACAATGTTCAGAGTGGACCTCATTGCTTTCTGAACTCCTCAGAGAGGATTTTAGGGGTGGTTGCATCCAGACTGAGTCCCAGACTTGGTCATCTTAATCTACATTTTTTCCCCCCTGACAGACTTGAAATGTAATGCTTTATGATTACTTAAATGAAACCTGCGAGTTTTGATGCTTTGGCAGTCTTGGTCTTTTACTCTATATACTGTGTATATTGCTCCAGGAATGCAGCACTGGTATTCAGTGTGTGTGGTGTGGGTGTTGTGGGTTTGTTGTTTTTTTTTCCCTCAACAAGTCAATTTAGTAAATAGTATTTGACGTGACTTCCACGAATGCATGTAAATAAAAAGGAAAAGTGAATAGCTCTCCACCATGCTGATGACAGAATGTCATTCTGAAAAGTTCAGAAATAACTCAGAGCAGTTAGGGAAAATTAAACTGTGTGAACTCATGTAGGTAATCAGGGGTTCAGTTTTGTTTGTTGCTGAGAACTCTGGTGTACTGATTGCAGCTGACACTTTGGATGTGTATGGGTGCTTCTGTGAATGCCAGTGGCAGGATCAGGGTCTGAGTCAGGGATGCAGAGCAGTCTTTGGGATACAGGCGGACCCAGTTATGCCAGCAGCAACACTTGATGCCCCGTAAGCAGTTTTATTTATTACACTGTTTTGAAAAGTGCACTCTGCCTAGGCTTTAATTGTAATTGTGCACACTGAATGGAGTGATTTGTCATTTCAAACGTGAACACAGAGTGCTCGTGTGTGCAGGTTTCAGTAGCATATACAAATCACAGAAAAATAAGCTTGCCTCTTGGCCTCCTGACTTACAACTAATTCATCCTTCCTGCTCAAACCCGACATAGCTTTGTGTGTCTGTGCTTATTTTATTATGATGATCAGAGCAACCTGACTGATCTGCCTGCAGAAAGGATATTTTAAAGCACCATAGGAGCTGTGGAGGAAGAAATAGCCCTGTTTCACACATTCACAGTATATTACATTGCCGGAGGTTTTGTTTCCGTAGTACCTGATGTTCTCAAATTGCTGCTCTGTTTCAAAGGGTGTAATTTTTTTTTGAAACTGTACTGGTTGGAAACAAACAATTACAAATTTTCTTGGGTCTTGTTTCCTGAATAGACTGCATTTTGGAGCCCTTAACTGGTTTTGTCCAGTCAATGCTTTATTATTTCATAGACGAACATGCTAATTACTGCATTTACAAAACTAATTTTGGGGATTTTCCAATCCATTTGCTGTGAGGAATGGCTGGCACTCTGATCAGAACAAAGTTGTCAGACAAAATGTGTCTTGTAAGAGTTTGTTTCCTGTAAGCCTCCATACTCATGAAAGGCCATTTTATAAATTACAGTAAAAAGTTATTTCATGCTTTTCGTCATCCATGCAACTTCCATAATGCTTCTTCTGTGGAATTGCTTAACCTCTGTGGTATCCCCTTTGCTTGTTTAGAGTTTTTTTTTTGTTTTTTTCCTGGTTTCTTATGACTGGTCACACATTATGGCTTGCTGCTTTCTATCCTTTGCTGCTGCTTTTAGTAAAAAGAAGAGTGTGAGAGAAGGTGGTCTTAAAGTAAAATTAATTTTCTTTGCTAACTTTCGATCTTCATTAGCATTGGCACACAAAGGCTTTGTTTTGCCAAGGGTGACCCTCAGTTCTCCAGCAGTGTGGGTTTGTGGTGTATCTGCAGAATTCCACTCATGCTGCCTGCTTCCAAACGGATTTGTTTGTGCTATACATCATTCTAGCCAGCTCCCTTATAGTCAGTTTTAAATGGTTATAGCATAAACAGTCCCCGTAATGTTGGTGAATGTAAGAGTTTGCCTCTCAGCATTTCTGTAGCTTCTAACTCACACCACCACCTCGCTGGCTAGTTTACCTGTCACGGGGAGCAAACCCAGGTCATTGTAATTTTAGGAAGCTGCTTAAGTTGTGCTCCAAAGACTTCTTTTGTGTTGTTTCTGGTAGTGGGTGTGGACTTGAAGTCATCAGCTCCTTCTGAGCATTTGCTAAACGACTGTCTATTTTGGTTATACAATCCTCCATCCTAGCACTTAGCAGTCATGTCACCACAGAGCCCTCGCTGGTGAGAAACAGCTTGTTATCTTAGGTGGGGGGGGTTAATGCCCGCCGCCTTCTATCCTCTAGAGTCCTTGTCATCGCAAAGTTAGCCTCCGTGTAAGAATCATGTTGCTACCATCTACTGTCAGATTCATGGCACAATTTCTGTCTCCAACATTTCTTTCTCCTCATTGCCCCTTGACCTATGAACCTGGAAATGGAGTGGCCGAAGGTCTTGAATAGTCCTTTCAGCTTACACCTTCATCTAAAAATCTTATTATTTTAGCAAAACTAACTTAAAAACCCCACTACTTCACTTTGGAGCACCTCAAGTTGGATAGTCACATATAGAACACAGTGGATTTAATTGATTTTTTTTTTTTCTTGATTCACTGGGTTTTTTTGCAGCTGAGAAAATGGGCAAATTTAGATTAACTGTTTTTTCTTTTATTATACAGTATTTGTGTTGTTTTGATAATAACAGACTTTCTAGGACAAATCAGTTGGTATAACATACAGAATGATGTTTGTGAAATAAAATATTCTTCATAAAAAAAAAGCAAACAACTTTTTAATGTTTCTGTTTAAAAAGTTCTAAATATACAAACGCACAGACACCTAATCCCCATCTTGCATACCAAAGAAAACAGCTCTCTAGTTAAGGCTGAGTTTCTGACACTCTTCCCTGGTTTGACAGCAAATTCATGAGTTAGTGATAGTTATGTTATAAATAAAAATGGGCTTTTAATACTTGACATAAAAGGAGTTAAACAAAAAGCTAATACCTTCAAAGGCCTTTTAAACTCAGTAACTTTTAAACTCATCTGTCATTTTTCCTTAATAGTATGTCACACGAGTTTTGAGAGAAAAAGTTGTTGGCAGCTTTATGTGATGTCTTGACTTGCAACTTTCACAGCCCTGTTTTATTCATAGCCTTACTATTGTACAAAGTTGAGTTTTTCAGTTCCTTTTAAATAAAAGAACAGATTTGAGACGAGGAGTGCACTTGAGCTGTGATGATGGTGAAGATCAGACAGAAGAAGCAATCAGCTTCTGGTGGCACAGAGCTCTGAGAAAGCTGTAAACCAGTGCAAATGAAACAGCATGAACCTAAATGCTGGTGCACATAAATAGCTTTCCATACTTGAGTTAGCTCATTAGATCTCTCCACTGTGCTTTGCAGTGTGTAAAACTCAGCGTCCTAAAGTAAAAGGCTCTTTATCTGTGAAAGTAGAGCAATGTTTAAAAGAAAATCGGAGTGCGAAGGAGAACTTTTGCAGGTGAAGATATGTGTTGTGGCATAGTGGGATTAAGGCAAGCACTTTATCATATGGCCATATCAGTTTTTACAACCTTCAGGTCTTGTTCTAATAACAACATTGTGCAAAATGCAGGTCAGTGTAAATTAGAAAATGGTGATCCAAAGCACGTCTGATTATTTAGATGAATATCTCTTCAGACATTTTTTCCCTGATGCAGTCCTCAGAATTGTGTTCTGTTACCAGGTTGTCAACTCTCCCAGGCACCAGGCCTCCCATGTGTAACAAGGAAGGCTTTTAGCTCACTTCTATCACACTTTTCCACCCCCCCCTTTCCCAGATTCTGAAGACTGTATTGCTCTGACTATGTTTTGAGTTTGCAGAACCTCCTAGTTGTGGACAGCACTCTCATTTACTTAAGGCTGCCAGTGTCATGAAGTTTAGTGTAACCATGACCCCAGTCAGCACATGCCTGTTTCTCATCTTGGCTTAGCAACATCCAGTTGAGCTGTGAACAGGCTGATGTTAAGGTTCTTGGTTGTTAGACTTTGCATGTTGCTTCAATGCCAGACAAAAGACCTTAACCTCTGATCTTACTTCTAATGTTTGTAGCCATTGAGAAAAGGCCAAGGGCAGCTGGTGGAAGATTTGGTGGAGAAATTCAGCGCCAGCAAGAATGGAAAGATCAAACAGTACCTAACGTTCATCTGTCTTTTCGTTCCACTCTCCTCCCTCCCCAGGGTGTCTGGATGATGCTACTGATAAAAAGTTCTTGATTCCACCAAGCAGGAGAGGGATCTGTACTTCAGTCCCAGCAAAGCACTGAATCAGAAAGAAAAACGTTTGTATACCTGATTCTCATAAATTTGGATTCCAATGTGAAACTATGAAACAAAATAACATCTTGGGGAGGGGGAAACATCTCATTTTGTGAATTCATTGGTTGAGGAACCACATGAAGTAATGAAAGACATTACCTTACTGTTGGGTGTTCAAAGTGGTGCCAGAAAATTAGCTGTTTTCTGCTTTAAGCTTCTAGTGAGAAGGTCAGCTCGATTTAAAGGGAAAAACCTCTGATAAGATTTGGAGAGTATTAGCTAATTTTTAAGATCGGGCTTTTTGTGGCTGTTGGAGAAAAGGAATAAAAAGTTAGGCCACTGTGGTGCAAAGGTTGTCTGAAAGATTGGCCAGATCAGTAAGTGTGTTGGGATACATTTTAACTAGGGCATGCTAGAGCGCCTGGGGGTCCTTTCTTCTGCAGAAGTGGCAGCAGATCCGTGGCTCGCATGCCATTTAGCTGCAGCTCACGTTTCACAAGCACATCGAGCGAGCAGCAGTGGGTCATGCCGACACGGGGGGCTGTGGTTAATAGAAATCCCCAGCTACTGCAGGAAGTCAGCTGGCAGCAGTGCAGTTCAGCAGGATGTCCCACCAGGCCTTGTTCAGAGGAGTTTCTGAGGACTTCATCTTTCGGGGTATGTGCTGGGCCACATGGCTATTGACCATGTTAAGATTTTGATACGCAGCTTGATGGGCTAAGGAGATTTTCCCTCTTTATTCTAGAGTTTTGCCAACATCCAGAAGTATTTCACAGAATCAAGGGTATTCAGTTCTGTGCTTATTAAGTACATGAAGAGTTCTGAGTTCTGTTGAGAATGGGATTGTTTGTTTCTGTTTAACTCTCATCTGACTAATGTTGGGCAGAGAAACTAGTTATTTTCAACCTCTTGGTTGAAGTATTCTATATTTTTTGTAAGCAGCTTTGGTGCTTCAATTTAAGGGAATTAGCACCTGTTGCCCCATTTAATAATATTTTTTCACTAGCTGGTTCATTCACCTGTTAGGCACTTACATGTTTAGGAACTCTTCCCCCTGTCCTCAGGAGCTGAATTTCTTTGGGCTAAACTCCTAATCTACAGATTTTGTTGGGTCTTTTTGTAAGTGTCTGAAGCAATCCAGCATCAGAAATCTTCCTAAACATGAGTTATATTCTGCTAAATTCTATAGTCTGTTCTCTTAGTATTTGTGGAAACACTATAATAACTCTGCTATTTTTCTTTTGAGATGAGGGGTCTGCAAGGACTATCAGTATTACTTATTACTATACTATAACTTACTACTCTGGAGGAAGATCATCCTTGATGTTGGAGTTGATGTTTGAATGTTGATTATTAATTCTCGACTGTGGCTCTATTAGCTGTATGGAGTCAATACAGTAAGCAAAGAAGAAAAATAAACCTTTTTCTGTAGCAAATGAACACAGTAATTATATGTTTTATCTTACAAAGACATTTGGTTAGTTCAGATAAGAAAAGAAGGTAACTGCTTATTTTGCTGTGTTTCTGGTTAATATCTTAATAGCTAAAAGGGACTGTCAGACTGAAGGCTGCTTTATCAATTCTTTATTAAAGTAAGTCCATATGTATAATTTCCATGGAGGGGAGTGTGTTGTTTCTGCAGTTGGCTCTTTTATCTTTCTAAGAGAAAATTCACCAATTACTGTTTATCTGTTTGGCAGAAAATTCTTGCATGCATTTGACAAGTTAGATGCTCTTTTAAATTATAATTCATTCTTTTGTTTAAAATTCCATCAACTGCAAACAAACCCAGAAATTACTGCATCTTATTAAAAACTTTCAGATGTAATGTGTTACAGAAATTGTAAGCATTTGTGTTTATTATCTAAAACAAAGGAGTGCTTAATTTTTTCAAACAGTATCGGTTTTTACTGTTGATGTCAGTCCATCTAGTTTGAAAAAGTTCTTATTTCTGATTAGCTCTTAACTGTCGTTAGACTATTTCAAGGTCAGCGGTTCTGTGTGTACCTCCAGTTTAATCCCTTGGTGCTGTGGGCATGGCTCTGAAATGCTGCCCCTGGGATTCCTGTACATACAGCAACATTTGGAGAAGGCTTGGTCTGTGATAGGAGAATTACTTCAGTTGTTGGCTTACGTTTTTTTGGCTTTGTTCTGGTATCTGACCAGATGGTATATAGTTGGAGTAGGACCAGTAGTAATATTTCGTTTTCTGTTGCTTTCTGAGGTTTATTTTATGAAAATATGTTCAGTACATACAGGGGTGTGGGACACTAAGTTGCTCATAACTTTGATGGGATTCTGTCTAACCTGTCTCCTTATAATTAGCTCCTGAAAGGAGACCAGATGCTCGCCGTGGACCTTCTTCCTGTTGCATGCACGTTCAAGTAGCCTGCTTCTTGCTCCTTACTGCAGTTTTTTTGCTTGGGCTGCAAGCTGGTGTGCTGGCATGTTTGTGAGAGCCACCTTGTACAGCTTCTTGAACCTCCCAGACCTGAGCATAGTCACGATACCTCCAAGAAATGAGGACTGTCTCTTTCCCTGACCTACTCATCTTAAAGCAACATTCCAGTGGTTGTGAACGAGAAAGCAGAATGTTTCTGCCCCCTCATGCCATCTGTCAGAAAGAGCAGAGGCCACTTCTAGAAAGCGTGAAGCTGTGTACATAGATCTAAAGGATGGCTAGAGTAGGAACAGTGTGTGTGTTGTCTCTGATATGAAACTGAACCAAGAATACCATTCTGAGAGCTGAACTGTGGTTTTAGGTTAAGAACTTACAAAGGGAGCTTATGCTTTTTGCACAACAGCAGCAATTCTTTTTTGGCATTTTGAGAATTGTATTCTTTTGCCATGGAGGTTTTTAAAGGGCTATTAAATGTATTTCTATTTTGATTTCTCCATATTTCCAGATATGTGATTTCTCCAGTTGCATTAAGTGATTATTTCCACTGACTTTTAATGTTTTAATTACAAGAAAAAGTTTTTTTTCTTTCCAATATTTCCTTATCATATATATACTGTTAATGAAAGAATATGGATGTTTGTCTGTTCACTTAATAAAATATAGGGTTAAAAATAAATACTCTCTTCTTGATTCCCTCTCCACCCCTCTACCCCAATTACAAAGTTTGGACTGGTATTTTGAACAGAAAGTAAGACTTAGGTATAGACATGGGGACCCAATTATTTGACAGAACTGGTAAATGGCTGAGTTACTTCAGTTGCTTATGCAGACTTGTATCTTGCATTCATGTGACATCTTTCAGCTGTAAATTTGTTAGTATCTATAAATACTAATGAGTTCAACTTCAAGCATCATTTTGGGGTCGGCAAATATTAACAAGAGAAACTGGGAGCTTGTGAGACTGGCTTGTATGAGTTGCTAAATCAATATAGAGCCTAAAACATTCTTTGATTTAATTGCTTGATTACTAGCTCGTATTCTATGTAATCTAGGTATAATGAAAGATGGTAGGTAAAAATATTCTAATTAATTGATCTTTATGGAAAATCTATAGTTGGTTAAATAATGAGCAGAAGATGTGATATTTTTAAGATGGAGAATTAGGTTCTTAATGTAGCAATATGAGGGCAAAGCAAAAGGAAGATCTTGTTGAATGTGAAACACTTCTGTTTGAAGGTAAAACTGAAGGGACTTTTTTTTTTCTTTTGAACAGTGAATTTCCAGCTACTGCACTAGTGGAACTACTTGTTAACCTCCAGGCTTGTGATGCAGTTGTGTTTCTTTTCTGCTGTCATGGGGAGGGTAAGCTGCTCTTGACACGTCATGAAGTGATCAACTGACTTTAAACATTTACTGCCATTTGTATGAAAGATCATACATGTCGTATGTTTGCATTCATTCATGGAAGGTTTTCCACAATTTATATAAGCCTGAACTGCTTTATTTTATGAAAACTAAAAGCCCTATCTTTTATGGGCCTACAGTCAAGAACGACTGAAGGAGCCTAGGGCTGACGTATCTAGCCCCACCCCCATACTGGCATTAAAGCCTCTTGCCACTCTGCTGTTGTGTGCTGCTGCTGCATCTGCTGAGTTTCCTGCTTGCATCCACACCTGGCACCTACATCAGTGCTATGACTGGGACTTCTGTGGATGATAGCTAGGTTCTTAGGAATGGGAGACCATCTCCCTAACAGATCAGACTGGAACCCACTTAATTGAATGTAGTGTTGAAATTTTAAAAGAAAATTAGCTGGAGAGACTGTGGTTAGGATACTTCCAAGAGGTGTTGGAGAGAATAGAGGAATATGTTCTTCTTCCCCCCAAACACCCAGAGTGAGCACTTAAAGAGAGATAAAAGAGATATTTTATTAGATTATTTTGGAAGGCGATGTTATGAGAATGGAGTCAGCTATTCTTGGGATCCCCTAGAAGAGAGAAAAGAACTAATCTAAAACTGCAGGGAAGAAAATGTAAATGAGCTAATTGTCAATATACGGTGTTTCGACATGCTTATGCACTGGGAAATGCCAGGATATGGGTAAATCCAATCGACTGTAAGACAAGAAACCACGGTGAATCTCCAGGGATAACTGGTAAATTAGAATACAAGGCTTACTCAGTAAAAGAAAAGTCACATAATACTCTTAAGTAAAGATCTTCCCTATTCAATAACAATGTAATAATAACACTACTCTTCGTTGCTTACATATTTTCCTGCTTCACAAAATATATTTATTAGTGTGGCTCTCCCACACCTTTTAAGTTTGGTAGGTTAGTTGGATGTTTAGTATCAGATGATGTTAATGACTGTATGTTATGATTCATCTCAGTTTGAATTACTGGTGTGTGGGATGAGTTTTCTCTGACTTCAGGCTCCTGCAGGCCTGAGCTTAGTTTACAGTATGAAAACTCATGTACAGCTATATAAAATTACAGGAAGATAAATACTGATGTTACATCTTGACTTTTTGTCAGGAAGGTAGCTGTGGGACATCTCTGCAGAGAGAGGTCTTTCAGAAACCCAATGCACACTGTAGAAATTGGACAGTTTAAAAATGCTATCACTTTTCCTTTCCCTTTCCCTTTTGTTCTTTAATTTCTGCCAGTCTTCATTGTAATAATTGAATTTATGTAAAGGTCTTGCATGGATGTTGAAATACTTTGACATTTTGTATTTCCAGAACAGTATGGAGGGGAAAATAAAACCCAACCCAAACCACAGAAGAAAAAATATGAAAGGCACATTAGGGTACAAAGCCAAAAGCTAGGAGTAGTTAGAACTCAAGCATAATTAGATATGCTACATTTGTGATACAGACTGTTTAATGTTAGTTCAGAATGTTCTTCCTATTTATTCTGATAGTTTGGCATCTTCATGTTATAAGCCAGGTCACCATGAAGTTAAATATAAAAAGAACAACGACATCATCAGAGATTCATAGGAATCAGATAAAACCTGTTGTCTTCTGCATGTTATGTAAAGTGTTTAAGAGTGGTGACACAACTCTGGTGCTTAAAATATTGTCCATTAATTGTTTAGGATAGGATTTTCTTTGTTTTTTGGGGAAGTGAAACTCAACTCAGTGTTACAGAAAGCCAAATTTCAGGTGTCTCTTTTTTAAAATGACTGCATAAAAGCAATATGAAGGTGCTACAAGAACAGTGTACTTGAAAATACTTACTATACACTGTTAATTGTTTGAGATGCTCAGTCACATAAACACAAATGGTAGTTACATTTGCCCCATACACTCTTGAAAGGCTCTTGAGAGCCAGAAGTACTTGCCCAATCTTATCCTCAGAACAACAGAGAAGCACTTGAATTTATCATTCCATTTCCTTCCTTAGGATGCTTGTCTGATATTTCTCCAGTCCGAGTTGGTATTTATCCTTTTAAACCAAATGTTCAAGAAGCTACTTTTTCATTAATAATGAGTTCTAAAATCTGTTTTCATGGAGTAGTTGGCCCTTTAAAAATATAGTCGTCTTCTGTTTGAGAACACAAAACCTTTAATAACATTGAAAATATTGTTTAGCATTTTCAATATCATTGTTAAAATATGCACACCACATCAGATCAAGGACTTATGTGGCCTGATGGATCTCTGAGATTGGTGTGGGGTGGCTGTACAGGGAAATCTGCAAGCACTGGGATACTGCAGTGATGCTCTCTGGTGCATGTTCTCCAGTTTGCAGCAATATGTGGCCAGGGATTTTTAGAGTCTTGGGTGCTGTCTTTGTGGGTGGCCTTTAGCTTTAATCTCCCTTGAAATGGTCTAATGACCTTTGAAATGTAAACTTCTAATATGTACAGTATTTAATCAAAACGAGTTTAGTGCTTTATTGCATGTTTTGAGGAACACCTTTTCTTTTGAATCTCTTGAAACCAGAAAGTTTTACTCATCCCCTTGCAGTAACAAGTAACAATTACTCACTGTTTACTTGCTTACACCATCATGGTTTGTAAAGGTTTGCCAGGTGAATTCCTGAGCTGTCGTTTCCACTCATCTCTTTAGCCACCTGTGGTTCCTGAAGGCCATTCTCTGCTAATATTTGTAATTCTCTCCTGCATCGATTTTATTTCTACCATATCTCTTGGAGTTGCTTGGATCAAAGTGATAAGAGGTAATCAAAGTCCTGGCACAGTGATTGCATACAATGACATCATGGTAACTGTTTCTGGTGGGCTTTATTTTGGGGTTGTGGGGTTTTTTGGAGGTTTGTTTTAAACCTGTGAGGCCTTGGTTGCTTTTTATCCCATGCTGAGCTGATGTTATATCACTGCTAAAGTAAATTTCTAGTGGGTAATGATTCAAAGGTCATCATACACATCTCTATGCATTAATAGAAACTTTTTTCATCTTTCATTTGATTTCTTCATCAGTGTCTTGATTTCCTTCAGATCATTGCTATCAGCTTTTGTACTCAATGTGCAGACTTAGCTGCCTCTCTTTTCACCTTGTTTTCTAAATCACTTTTGAGTATATAAACTCTGTGAGGTCCCTGATCATGTATTCCACTTAAACTGATTGCCTACTCTTACTGTTAGTTTCTCCTCCTAATGAGGTGGTGACTCACATGATGAACTTTGTTCTTCTAAGCAGTGTATCCTCCCTGAAACATTCTGAGGACCTTGTTGATGAGTGCTGTTTGGAAATCCACGTTGACTAGATCAGTGGAGGAACCATTAGAACTGGTTCTCTCTTGCCTGTGTATTTGTTTACATCTTCAAAGCAGCTGAAATAAATTCATGAGGCAAAATTTCACCTTCCAAAAGCTGTGTTAGTACTTTTTCTCTTTGATTGCATTCATGCTTAGGTCTGTGGTTTTATTTCATCTTCTTATTTCTGCCTGTTTGCCGGACATGATTTTTTTCTTTCTGACCTGAAGTTGCAGGATACTTGCTGTAGCCCTTACAAGGAATTCAGTTTACTGTTTTCATTTTATATTCCTTTGCTACAAGGTGATGAGAGGTTACACACTAATGTAATTCAACAGTTGCATTCTTTGACGACTTTAGTGCTGTTGAAGGAATGCCATCTATTCCTGATGACTTGTATTAATTTTGTGCATTTGTTTGATAGCTTGTTCCTCTAACACTTGAGACAGGATAAACACTTCCTCTTACAAAGCAGGTACCTGCTTAAACTCTTTTGTTATGAAAAATAGGCAGAAAAAAGGCAAAGTTTGGTTTTTTTTTGCCAAATTCTCTAAACAATTCTTACATAGTATCATCATTTTTTGATAGTCTCACGTAAGCCGTCTGCTTGGGCTACAAGTTAAACATTAAGTTTCATGTCTTTAATATACCAGAATTTACAATTTTGTCTATCTAATCATTTGATCATGCTTGCACCTTTTTAAAAGGATTCTTTCTTTGCTAATTATAATAGTCATCTTTACCTGCTGCTTTAATTAAGACCATGATATCTTTCCAGGTGGCATGGAATCCACTTCTCTTTTAAAACAGTTCCTCTTTTAGAAATTAATCACAGCTGTAGTGAATTTCTTTACTTTGTTGCTCCCAGAAGGAGATCAGATCTGAGTATATTATGCAGACTGCTATCAAGTGGTCCTCTAGCAGAACCTTTTTGATCTTAGTTCTGCGGACTGCTCCTAATTAAGCCAAGAGTAGCTTTTCTCTTAAGCAGTAACTTCATGACGTCAGTAGCATCTGTTTATTCCCATCGCAATTCCCAGCATAATACTTACCCAAGTCTCCCATCGTTTTTCCTTTTCACAGACTGTGATTTCCTTTAGTGTGTTGCAGTCACAGACAGACATTTTCTGGGTGATTGGTAGTATGAATGTAAGAATACCCTTTCCCACTTAAACCTTAGATGTCAGTCCATTGGGGTTTTATATTAATCATTGCTGCAAGTAACCTTGCTTGCTTCACCTCCAGCAGCAGTCCTCTGTGGGTTTGGTATGGCCTATTCTGTTTCATGTCATGTGGGTTCCTTTTACTTGTGCTGTGATCTGTAAAGCTTGTGGAAGAAACCACTATCTTCCTGAAGGCACTCTCACACTTTTGCCCATCTACAGCAAAAGCTATTTAAAGCATTCCTAGAGATCTGTAGAAAATGACACTCTCCTGCTGTGGTGTTCTGACATTTACTTTGAAAGAAAACTGATCTGCTTATAAAACCTGCCTTGTCACAGATGTGTTAGGAGGAAAAGCCCCAGAGAGGTGTTAAATTTCCTTAGTAATCAGTTTTCAAATGGTTTATCTTGTGTACACATCTGGGTAGTCTTCAGTGGTTTTCTTCCTGCTTCTTTCAAAAATACACAAATAAAAGTCCTCCTGTGGGGTAACTACCAGAATTTCCAAGCATTTTTAATACTCTATTACATTTTTAACACCTGGAAGTGCATGCTCCAGGTGTATCTCCGAGACTGGGTGAGTTTAGAAGTTATTGCAAGTTGGGAGATCTTTTCTCCAAACTTGAAACAGAATAAAAGCTCCAAATTAAAGAGAAGTTGAGGTGGAATAAGAATTAAACAGAGAGTAATAATTTGAGAGAAGATGGATGCACATAGGATTTCACAGGAAATACGGTGGATGTAGAAATTTGAGAATGGGAAATAAAGGCTGTTTTGGAAGTGGGGGTAAGTGTATCTTTTAAAGAGGGAGAAATGCTACATTTCAGGGAAGGAGGAAAATAGGTTAGAAGTAGTTGTTAAGATTTTGGAAACACTGATCGCTTACATCCTTAAAGTCTTTTCAAGATACGGAAGCAGGAGATTCTTACTCTTACTGAAGGAGGGTCTGCCAAGCAGAAAATGAGTTGAGGTGATTTTGTAATTTTTAAAACGGTGCAGTGTTTTAGGTGAGAGAAGACGTTCCCTTTGGAGCAATCTTTTCATCTTTGTAATTTTAATAACGTTAGATAGTTTTAAAGTGGGAGAAAACTGCTTCCAGAAATCAGGTTTCGAAATGCCATGCTTGATTTTTCAAGTATGTGAGTGTAGCAGTGCCACAAGGGTTCCACTGGAAATACCCCTCTCTTCTACCTCTTAATTATTCAGTGCTTAATTGGTATTATAGCTGCTACTGGGCCAATCTACATGCAAATAGCAGAAGGTATAATTAAAATGGCTATAACCCTTCTGTTAGAGGGTGGGGATCATGGTACAAATGGAGAAGAGAGTTTGTAAAAGTGAAAGAAATTAAGATAAATTTGTAATTGAATAAAAGCTCTTTGTTCATAGAAAAGGTGATTATTGAGCTTACTACAGAAGGATATTGGAACTACTTTAATGTGTGAAATGACACATCAATTGGTGAATATTCCTTCTATAAATCCCGGTTTTTCTTCTGGCCATTTCAAACCCAGAATTAATTGCTTATTATTTATGTGGCTTGTTCTTGAACTTGGCCTGTTTTTTTGTGGAAAGTTAAAAGCTTTTTTTTTTTTTTCAATCTTGTTCTGCCTGATAGAAAGCAGTAACGTTTTTTCTTCCATCATTCCTAGGTACTCGTGACAATGCATTTAGCTTAATTACAATTCCATGCAGTTACTGGAATTATAATTTCAGGTGTTTTTTTGTTTGTTTTGTTTTTGTCTTTTTACAGAATGTAAATGAAGAATGATGCAATATTAATGCTTTCCATGTACAACTCCACAAGGATCTTCTGGAAGGAGTTACAGTGAGATACAGGGAGAGCAATTTTTCCTCTGGTACTATGTGGTGAAGCAGAGAAGCTGAAATTGTCCACTTCTGTACAGACCAAGGACTTAAAATGTTTGTTGTTTTGTGAGCAGAAGCAGTTCTGGAGTGAATTGAACTTCTGAAAATGCGGCCATGGACTGGCTCCTGGCGTTGGATTATGCTCATCCTCTTTGCTTGGGGAACTTTGCTTTTCTATATTGGTGGACACCTGGTACGAGACAGTGAGCACCCAGACCACTCTAGTCGTGAGTTATCCAAGATACTTGCCAAACTTGAACGGTTAAAGCAGCAAAATGAAGACTTAAGAAGGATGGCGGAGTCTCTCAGGTAGAGTCTAAAACTACAGCTTTCCAGAGAATGGCTCAAATATGAAATGCCAGAAAAGAAATTCCAAGAGTTCTTTGAGGTTTGGATTTGGGTTTTGATGTTTTGGAGTGTTTTTAGTAAAATGCTTAACATTTAAAAGGATAAGTGTGTTAACTGGTGCTGTAACTAACTGAGAATGCGTTGCACAACCTTTAATATATGTTTAGCTTTGTCCTAATGTAGTAGTTATTTAACAGACATTCTTTAGTGGTGTCCCAGTGTTACTGCCACAGTAACAAGAGTTCTATAGGTGATAAATCCTCAGTGCAAACCCATCACAATTGCCAGTGACTTTTCTATATGTCTCTATGCAGAAACATCACTGTCACCTCATGAAACCTGAAAGTGCTGATGGATCATGGGAACAAATGCAGATATGTTGTAGGAAGACAGAGAAGAGCAAAGCTCAGTACTAGAATTCGCAGAATGTGGGAGAATGGTGTTTATTTCTAAAACCTCCCAAGTGGGCTGAATTCACTGGTGATCTCTCACAGCAATACACTCACAAGGACCAGGACATGTGTGCTGCAGAGTCCTGCCTGGGATCAATTGTGTGGAACACGGACAGTAAGGGGCACTGGCAGTTAACTCTTCATCGTGTCTCTTGGATGGTTCTTGCATGGCAAGGATTGATTTTGGACTTTCCTTTTAATATCCTTCATGAGCAGATTCTCTTTTGGATTGTCTTCCTTGCTATTTTGCTTTATAAACCGTAGGAAGAATGAGAGAATTGCACAAATCCCTTTGTTTTCCTTAACGGGGTGTTTTATGGTTCTAGTCCTTTTCTTAGGGTCATAGAATCAGTTGGGGTTGGAAGGGACCACAAAGCTCTTCTAGTTCCAACCCCCTTGCCATGGGCAGGGACACCCTACTCTAGATCAGGCTGGCCAGAGCCTCATCCCTGGCCTTAAAACACTTCCAGGGATGGGGCCTCAACCACCTCCCTGGGCAACCCATTCCAGGGTCTTAGCACTTTCATGCTGAAGAACTTCCTCCTAACGTTCAGTATGAATCTCCCCACCTCCAGCTTTACTCCATTCCCTCTAGTCCTGTCACTACCTGATATCCTAAAAAGTCCCTCCCTAGCTTTTTTGTAGGCCCCCTTCAGATACTGGAAGGCCACAATAAGGTCACCTCAGAGTCTCCTCCAGACTGAACAGCCCCAACTCTTTCAGTCTGTCCTCATAGGAGAGGTGCTCCACCCCTCTGATCATCCTTATGGCCAGGATACCATTGTTACCTAATCTGTAAGTTAGTTCATGGAAGGAAAACTTAATTCAAATTGTCAGACACATGGGCTTTTTAACAGTGAAATGTATTCATTTCCACTGAAGCCTGTTCTGATGTTTCTTCTGGTGCCTCCTCTCTCTTTTATGCACATCCAGGGCTATTTGATCTGGTAGTCTGGGTATAATTCCCTGCTTGACTGCAGTATCTTGCCATGATACACTGTTCCTGCTTCCTGGAGTGCACTGTCAATATGGCTACATGGTCGTGAGCCTTCTTTGCTGAGAAAAACAAATGTTTGAGTTCTGAATTTGAGACCTAGAGAAATACCTCTGCATTCCCAAAGTGCTGTAGAAGTGGGGGGAGATGATGACCCCATTGTCCTCTACGCTAAGCAGAGATAATCTTCACCTCAAGTAATATGGCCAACAGTGGCTGAGTGGGCTGCAGCTTTCTGAGCTCAGTTTATTCATACAAGATAATAGCAGCATTGGCAGAAAGCTTAATATATTGTTGTTGCCCAAATGGTGTAATCTAGAGTGTGCTGCTGCAGAGAAACTTAGACACAAGCATGCTGATTTTTCCATGAGATCACTGCTGCTATGAACATATATTAAAGAAACAAAACACTGCTGAGCTTCAGAAATTGGAGTCGGACAGAAAAGCTTACTTTTTCTCCAGCTCACATCTTAAAGACTTTTTTCTAGGCTTTTCTGATCAAAGATGGAAATGCTGAATATGATTTAATTGCTGGGAGTTTTGGGTTTGTACTGAAAACTCTAATTGCTGATACTGGCAGCGAAATCTGAGTGGTTAAGATGACAGTCTTTACATCAATGTAGCTCTTAAACATGAAAGCTGTGGCCAAGATGAATTTTGTTTCACTGAGGTAAAAAACTTGGTTTTGCTGCCCTTCTCCACTAAGGATCTGTAGCTAGAGAACTAGAGGGGGTTTTATTCCAACAGAAAAAAGCCCAGTTTTTTGGAGTGAAGATACAGGATATATTCTAGCACACAACAGGGTTAAACCAAGGCATGAATTTAAGCATATGTCGGTATTACCTCTAAGGTTACTTTGAGAGGAGTTTAAGCAAGAGGAGAGTGCCTGCCTGGGAAATCCTAACAAAAGCCAGGCATAGGATTAACTGTGCTACTTAAAGTATTTTCATGTATTTACCTAAAACTTTCAGATGGTAAAAACCTCCAAGTCAGCAAACTTTATTTTGGTGGACTAAGAAGCTTTGAATGGTAGGAAATTGTCTAGCTGTGCCTTAAATAATAGGTAGTTTGGCCAGGGAGGGAGGGGGAAAAAACAGTGTGGTTACAAGTTTTAAGTAGATTAATAGAAGTACAGGTGGTTTTGAAAAGTTCCATTTTTGCAGTTAGAGAAAATTGGGATTTTTGTCTTTTTAATTGCACTGAGGCCCTAGTTATATGGTAAAATACATTTCATTGCAACACTTTTCAGTGGCCTAGCGCTGCCCACCAGAAAGGGTTCTTGTGACATCTGTGAGTTTATTTGCAGGTGGTCAAAGTGTCAGCCCTCTGGGATGGGTGCAAATGGGAACTGGGCTGTGCTTAGTTCCACCCAGCCATCCATGAATGCCAGGTTTACAGCCTTTTCTCTCCAAGATCTGGCTGCTCTTTTCTGACTAGCTCCTGTAGCAGCTCCTCTTCCCCAAAGACAAGAAGAAGAAAACCAGACCTTATATGCATGCAAAATCAGCCATTCTAAAACTAAGTCATGTTGTGTCTGTGACAAAGCTTTGTAACATCTTGCCTAGCCCTTTTTTGCTGCATGATACTTAAATCATGTTTGATCTTGGAATTGCTCCTCTAGTTGCTTCTTTTCACACAGGATATTTGAGAAGTAGAATTAAGGTTTTAGGGCTGAAAGAGGTTTTGTTTTGATCCTGTGGTTTGCTGTCTCTTCCTCCCCCCTTCCCCCTTTTTTTCCCTGTTTGATTCTGTTTTTATCTTTCCCCCCAACATCTGTACGTTTCCTTTCACAGGCTTCATCATGTCCTTCTGACTTCTTCATATTTGTACTTTATTTATTACCCATATTGGTTAGGAATAGTTTATATTTCATAAGGATTTTTGGTGAGGTTATTGTGAGATAGCTTTTAGGACATCTTTTTCAAAATTGCCTGAAATAAAAATACTCCTTTAGGAACTAAGTACACTTTTGTGGTGCCCTCCTGATGACTGGAAATGACTTCAGGCACCACTTGTTTTTTACAGTGCATTTGAAAGGCTTTGGGTGAGAAGTTACTGTAGCTTTTTCTTTTTCCATTATGATGCTTTGTAAAACCTTCCTTCTGGGCTATAAAAGAGGGGTGCAGATGTGTATTAGTGATGCAGAAGATAAATGGAATTAAAGGTGTTTTGTATTGTCTGAATTCTAGAAATTGTGTATGAATATTGTGGCATAATGAGATTTTGGAGTGTTAACCACAGTCCTTCCGGGTTTATGAACAATATTGTGAGAGCAAATCTGGGCTGATTTTAGAAGCAGCCTAGATCCCATTAGTGCAAACCAGTAATAAACTCAAGCTTTTTATAGATTATTTTGCTGTTCTGTATCCAGTAGAATTAGAAAAGCCCTTTCAAGAACACTTCTTACAGATGATTTAGGTCTTGCAACCAAAAGGGAAATCTTTACTCCATGGTTTTTGAAGGGAAACTCAATAGGGAGCAATACTTGAAGTGATACATTATGTTTCATTGTTTGCCAGTAATGTAGTTTTACCTGAAAATTTCATGTTCTAGTGGGATCGCCATATGGCTGCTAAAGGCTGTCACCATTGTATCAAGATGATGCAAGGCTTTTATGAGAAGAGCTTAAAATTACTGGTTTTCTGAGATGGAAACTGGAGAAGTTGTT
>VWYK01016044.1:50508-62240 GCA_013399775.1 Semnornis frantzii | reverse complement strand
ATTCTATGAATTGTTTATACTTCTTTTTACACCTCTTAGCAAATCAACGAATGATATAAACTTTATCATTTTCTTTTTACAACCTATGATCCAATTTCTGTTACTAGAACGTTCTAATAAGCCTTAAATCACTACAAGTCCACTACGGGGTTCAAATCACAAAGGTTATGTGGCAACACCCAAAAGAGTGGTCGCAGTCTCCCAGAGCCACCACAGTATCAGCGAACCCCCATTTGGAGAGTGTGCAGTCTACAAAGCATGATATCGATACCTTCTGCCACCAAATCAAAATGCTTCTGTTAGGCAGCTCCTGACAGCACAAAGCACAAAGTGTTTCAGAGTTAGAAAAAGGAAATAAGTGAGAATTCAGAAATTGGTTTCCTGACTGCCAGAAGTGCTGACTAGCTTTGCTTTTTTTAGACTTTGGACTAGTGCAGACATGACGTAGCAGAGGACATCAGTACTGCAGGAGCTTCAAATGCAGGCAGCCAACACTGTCACAAAGCATACTGTCCTGGTACTATTTTCCCTGTGCCTCTTTCTTTCTTCCTTTTCCCTGTTCCCTTCTTTTTCTCCTCATTTCAAAGCCCTGTGCACCAGAAAACATCTGGCAAAGCAGCAACATCTGCTCTTTGGGCTGCCTACAGAGAAAGATAGGATGGGGAGTGGGGCTGGGGCCACTGAGGACTCCACTCTGCCTCTCCAAAATCTTGGCATCCAAGGAGGAGGTTTAATCATAGCAGTGTATGCTCAGCCCTGTCAGCTCTTTTATCTTGCTGTCACACTCTGTGTTTGCTTCTTCTCAAGTGTCATCCAGTCCTTCAGAAACTGCTGAAATCATTCATTTGATCCTCATCTTTGGGACTTTGTTGACACTGCTGTGAAACCTGGGCCAGCTTCTGCTTACACTGTGTAGCCAGTCCCAGCTAATATTCAATATTTGTTAGCAAGTGCCTCTGACTCCCGCAGCCATCCATTCGTCCTGATGTTGCTCTCTATTGATCATCTTGAACAGCACTTCCCTCTTCTTCTGGCATCCAAGCACAGACCTGGTTTGCTTTTTAACTGGCCACCAAATGAAACAAAACACATACAAAAGAATAGCAGAACAGACAAAACACAAACCTGGTGTTTTTTTTCTCTGGTGCTGTTGATAAATGTGCTCTCTACTCATCCCGAGAAGGCTGTTGTAGGTACTTACGCTGTCGGTGCCATGCCATAACAAAACCCAAAGCATTCCTCCTCACTTCTCCATATTTTATCTGCTTAGGCCTCTCAAGTGTTCTTATCTTAATGGAATTTTGCTTTACAATCCAGAAATTGTACCGGGGGGGCTCCTGTGTATCCCGGGCAATGCTTTAGTATGCATATTCTAGCTCTGCATTGTCATATGTTGCTATAAATAGCTCTCAGAAAGACTCCATATTTCTGCAGAGATTTGCCTGTCAGCTCTTAACAATGGTAGTCGTTCACAATGGGAAAATAGAATGCCAACTCCATCAACCTTTGACAGACTAATAGGGGTTATTTGACTTTCAATTTTTCATTATCAGGTTTGGCAGCCACAATCGTCATGTTGAAAAATACAAACTGATCCATGCCCCAACAAGAGGGAACGCTGCCGACCCTCCTTTGGTGGGTACATGAGTGCCTGTGGACCTGGGCTGTCTGGCCACTGATAACACAGGACAAAAGAAGTGTGGCAGGTACCAGATGTTTAGATTCCAGTATTGGCATTTTGCCCTCTGCTTTCGGTAGATGAGGTGGAGTGGAATCACAGAACAGTAGGGGTCAAAAGGGACCTCCAGAGATTATCCAATCCCCCTGCCAGAGCAGGATCATCCAGGACAGGTCACACAGGAACTCTTCCAGGCAGGTTTTCAAAGTCTCCAGAGAAGTAGACTCCACAACCTCTCTAGGCAGCCTGTTCCAGAGCTCCAGCACTTTGACCACAAAGAAATGTCTCCTGGTGTTGAGGTGGAACCCTCTATGTTCTAGTTTGTGCACATTGTTCCTTGTCCTAGCCCTGGGCACCACCAACAAGAGCCTGGCACCTTCATCTTGATGCCCACCTGCTCTTCAATATGTACAGACATTGATCTTAGACAGTTACAGACTGGATGTTAGGAAGAAGTTCTTTCCAGTGAGGGTGGTGAAACAATGGCACAAGTTGCCCAGGGAGGCTGTGGCTACTCTGTCCCTGGAAGTGTTCAAGGCTAGATTGGATGAAACCTTGAGTGACCTGGTTTAGTGGGAGGTGTCCCTGCCTATGGCAGGGAATTGGAACTGGATGAGCTTTGAGGTCCCTTCCAACCTAAACCATTCTGTGGTTCTCTCAGCCTTCTCTTACCCAGACTAAACAGCCCCAGGCCTCTCAGTCTTTCTTCACAGCAGAGATGCTCAAGCTCGTCATAGCTGTCTGTGAACTCTCTCTCTTGACCTGGGGAGCCCAAAACTGGACATAGTATTCCAGGTGTGGTCTCACCAGAGCAGAATAGAGGGGGAGGAGAACCTCCCTAGACCTGCTGGATGTCCCCCCACCCAGGATGCCATTGGCTCTCTTGGCCATAAGGGCACATTGCTGTCTCACAGAGAGCTTGCTGTGCACTGACACTCCAAAGTCTTTCCCCATGGAGCTACTTTCCAGCACTAGAATGATCTTGTGTATTGCTGCAGAAGCAACCACACTGTGTCTGATCTCTGTCCTGAGGGCTATAAAACCTCATAGCACTGAACTGAGGCTCATCTCTGTCCTTTGGGCCTCCGCAGCTCCTCAATGTGTTGCCAGTACTCACATTGTCACAAGGTGCTGCCTGCTCTGGTAGAAATGGCTTTTTTGGGGAAGTGACATTGTCACACAGCAGCTGTTCTGGGCTGTGCAAAAGGTGAATCACTCGATAAACATTTCAAATTTAGCTCAGATTTGCCACGGGCGAAAAATTCCACATGAGAGTTGGAAGCAGCAAGTCCGTGATGTGCCAAGGCATCTCTTTGCACCAGGATAGCTGTCCTGGCATAAAATCTGGCTGCAGTAAAGGATGATCATCTAGCTGAGGTCACTGCTTTTACCACAAAGTAATTAGTCAAGCCCAGCTTTATAGGCCCTTTACAGGACCCAAACTGGCTGTTTAGAAGGAGAAATAAAACATCAACCTTTTTGCTGGGGAAGATGTAGGCTGTGTCACACATGTCAGCAGGATCCCCTGTGTGCACAGGTCAGCGCCGTAAGTGCCCAGACTCTGTCAAGCAGTTGGTTGTCAAAGCTGAGTCAGAGTTTGGACAGGGAAATGAATCATAAACAAGAGGTATCTTGCAGGTCACAGTTGTGCAGATGCAGTCAAACACCATACATAGTTGTCCTTGCAGAAGACATGAAATCTGATGTGCTTGGTGATACCCAGAGCACAGGCGCGTAGTGACTTTGAACTATCAGTCCAGAGCTCCTCTGGAAAGCAGCCTCCAAGGGCTCTCCCACCTCCTGCTGAGTCTCCACTGTCACCAAAGACAGCACCTTGGGAAAAAAAAAATCTAAAAATGGATTTTCAAGTAGTCAATGTTCCTCTAATTGCTTTTAAAAGTGCCAGTAGTAGGCAAGCCTTACAAGGATGAACTTCCTTGTAACTCAGCAAGACTAGGAGAGGACTGCCCTGAGGACCTCAGTCCATTATCCAAATCAAAATCCTAGTGGCTTTATATGCAAGGGCTGTCCAACATGTTTAAGTGTTCTGTTGGTTCATAACATGGTCTAGCACTACCTTACCTTTATAAACTTCAAGTGCTTACTCTTAAAAATCACAACTTAGAGTAGCACCTGCTTTAATGAGCACTGTGGTCTACGACACCCAAGGGCCTTCCTCCTCTACAGACACCAGTGGAGTAGCTTAATCCCAAGGCTTAGAAATGGAAAATTTCTTTGTTTCCTCCAAACTCTGACACAGCAGCTGTGGGGATTAATTGAGCCCATGAAATCTATTGATTTTCTGTAGCTGTTATTAAGGAAGATTTTTTAAAAAGGCACTTTTGCACCCCATGAAAGGTATGACCATCACTAAATTGCATGCAATAAACCAACAAGGCTCCGGCCTGTTGAGAAACCCAGACTCACATTAGCCTCCTAATTATATTTCAGAGCACAGAGACTTTTATTATGTCACTGAAACTTCAGAGAGAGTCCTGCTGTGCCATCAGTGTCATCTCAGGGGAGAAATCCTTTGTGGCGCCCACAGCTCTCTCACAGATCAGCAGGAGAGATGTTGACTTGCTGGAGAAGCCACCCAGCCTTGCCAAAAAGAGGTTCTCGCTTTTGTGCCTGAAGCCTGTTCAGCATAAAGGCTTCTGCATTCTGCATGATCAGATGTTGGAGGTACACATCCAACAGTCTTGTCTTCATCTCCAAGTAAACTCCCATGAGTACATTAGGAAAATGAATTTCATTTTAGGAGCCTTAATGTCTTCTCTCAAGCAGAATACTTCAAGTTTGTTATGCTGCCTTCCTGCTGATACTTGAGTAAAAGGAAAGCTTTCACACAACCAGCTTAGCAGAGTCCTTTTCATTCAGGTCTCTGTTTCCAAGAGTGCTTATGTTGCATAGATAACCTCCACTAATAACAGGAATGAAACCAACTAAGGTGGGGTGTCTGGGGCTTGTTCTTCCTCATCACTTCTGTTGGTAGATTTACAACACTGCAAATAGATGGGTGCACAAGCATTCGCTTTTATGTTTAAGCACCTTTACATTTCTATAAAACCCAAGTTGTATTTTAAGACCAGACCAAAACCCAAAGGCAGCAGTGTAATATAGTTTGCATCTGAGGTTATCCATCTTAAAATATTTTGCTTCTCTATGTAAGCAGCATGTGGTGGTGGCAGCAGTAGCGACTTACGTATTGCCTTAAGGCACTCTTACTTATTCCAGTGATGAGGTTCTCTGTTGTGTCATCTCTGCTAAACAGAGTAGTTAAATAAATCCCATACCCTGGTCTCTGCAAACTAACAATTTATTGAGTCCTTTATTAGAGACTTCCAAGCTGCCTTCCAGTATCTGAAGGGAGCCTACAGGAAGGCTGCAGAGGGACTTTTCGTCAGGGTGTCTAGAGACAGGACATGGGGAAATGGTTTGAAGCTGAGGGAGAGCAGGGTTAGAGTGGAGCTTAGGGAGGAGTTCTTCAGTAGCAAGGTGGTGAGACTCTGGAATAGAATTCCCGTGGCCGTTGTGGCTGCCTCCTCCCAGGGGATGCTGAAGGCCAGGTTGGATGAGGCCTTGAGCAGGTGAGTTTGGTTGAGTGGCTTCCCTGCCCAAGGCAGGGAGATTGGAGGAAATGACCTCTGAGATCCCTTCCAGCCTGAGCCATCCTGTGTGATCGTATGTAACGAACCAATTCCTTTCTGCCTTCTGCAGTAACTAGAAGGGATTTTTTTCAGCATCCCTGGTTAGATTTAATTTCCCAGATCACCCCTGCTTACTGGACATAGAGGTCAGACTAGATGACCTCTAGAGGTCTCTTCCTACCTAATGCATTCTATCCTGTGTTGGTTTTTATCTGTTCTGTATGCATACCAGTTTTTGTTTTCTGTGTTCAGGAGGGAGTTGATAAGTAATTGTTAGAAAACTTTGCCATTTGCAAAGCAAATTCCAGTCGTTTAGCTAAATACAAAATACCTGGCTGGTGAGCACAGCATCATTAACACTTTAAAGGCTGATTCTACAATGTGTGTCTTGGGCAGCAAGAGGAAAGGAGACCATGACCAGTCTGCACGTTGTGCGCAAAAACAATTCAGTCTTTGGTTTAAAGTTTTCCAGCTTGTATCTACATTGGCCTGGGTCAGAGTACTATTTCATTTCATGTGAAGCTTAGTTGAGGCATATGTATTTATTAAGATTTAAGGCATTTCTTGTTCTCTAAAGACCTAAGTACAGGCTTATAGCTGTCATTGCACAGAGTGAGAATGAAAGGGTATAGAAAGAGAACAAATAGACCTCACTTAGGTTTTAACATTCTGGATGGACTTTTGTGTACATGCACCTACTTCAGGAGATGTCAGCCTTTCAGCACTACCATAATTGGAGCCTGTTTTTAAACATTCCCTCTTTGAATTGTTTAAGCACATGGATGGAGCCTTTCCCACTTTTCACTGGGCTGCTGGCAGTGCTGTCTTTGCAGTTTAGGAGCTGCCCCTTCAGAAGCATGGCAGGTCGTGTCAGAGTTGAGAAGCATGGCAGTGGTGTGCAATTGTCTTGATTAGATGGATACTAGAGAGTCAAAGGCTTAATGAGGTGCTCTGGTGTGTAATCATCATCACTAATGGGTACTTGCTTAGAGTGCATTATTCAGCCAGGATGTATTGTGTCCTGCACTCTCTGGCTGTAAATAATACTTGCAGAATTGCACAACTTGTTGACCAGCTGAAACAGCTTTCAGTGAAAACCTTTTAAAATCATCTTTATTTTAACTAGGAGCCTGTGTCCTCCCATCCAGTACCAGTGAGAGAAAACTGCTGTTGGAAACTCCATGAGCCCAATATGGGAACTGGCTTCTTTTGCCACAACAAAATGACTGTGTAGTGCTTAACTGAGCCTCAGCATGAGGTTTGGATAAGCCCAGAGTTGGGACCAAGAGGATGGGAGAAGGAGGAAGACGATGAATTTTTTTTTCAGGAAGGGCCATATCATGTCACTGATGATGAGTGAAAAGGGATGTAGAGAAGGGCCAATCCTGCATTACTGCAAGATGGGAGCTGAGCTTATTGCAGTGACAGAACTGTCTTTTGGCGTTGGGACTCAGAATCATAGGGGTTGGAAGGGGCCTTTAGAAATCATCTATTCCAACTCCCTCTGTCAAAGCAGGTTCCCCTAGAGCAGGTTACACAGGCAGACTTTACATTAGTCTAGAGATGGAGACTCCAGTCCTTTATAGTGTTTTGCTGTATTCTTTCAAGCAGTTCCCTGCCTCAGAGAACTCTTTTGCCTTAGAATCATAGAACCATTGCACTTGGAAAAGACCTCTGAGATCATCAAGTCCAAATGTCCTTCTCCCCGTCCTTAGCTGACACCCTGTTCTTGTGATTCTGCATACCAAAACTGTTTTCTAATGACATAGACATTTAGTTAAATTCCAGGCTGTGCCTGTCCTTTGGAGCAGAGCCAGCCATTGTGTTACACCTGTCCCACTCCCAGGAGCCTGTTCAGGTGGCTGCTTCAGGAAGACTGTGTCCAACTCTTCCTTTGCAGTAGTGAGTTGGTTGCAGCATGCACTGAGGCCATTCCAGGTTTAATTACCATTAAATTAAGGCAGCAGTTATAGCTTTAAATTGCATATTCTAAATAAAAGGAGAGTGGACATTAAACCTAATGACCTGAAGGAAACGCTCAAGGCCAAAGGTGTAGGAATGGAGGTTGATCTAGAGACTCGTGGTTTGTAAAGGCAGAAGGAAGCAGTGCAGTCGTTTCTTGTGACCTCCTGAAGCTACCCTGAATTAATCCAGCTGAGCTGGGGTGTATCTGTCAGCAAACATCCACTTCTGAAGTACCAGAGTTTACAATTAAAGGATGCAGCTTAACTCTCAGTAAATCATCTCCAGTTGTTAATTACTATCACTATTAAAAGCTGGCATCTCATTTCAAGTCAGAACTTGCCTAGCTTAATTCCCAGCTGCCAGTTCCTGTTACAGCTCTGCTTAGTTCATAGAGAGGCTTCAATTATTGAACTCGAGTGTCCTGTGTAGGTATTAATAAGCTGTGATCAACTCATGCCCTCTCCTTTCTTCTGATAAACTGAATGGATCAAGTTCTTTACTTCTTGTGTGTAACACACGTTTACTATTCCTTTAATCATTCTTGTGGCTGCCTCCTGCAAGGTCCATGACAGAGCCAGCACTGCTAGGTTACTTTTGTGGCTGCACCAATTCACCTGAACAGTGCGATCCAAGCTTCCTGTTCCTGCATGGCTTTATTGGGCTGCATGGCCATGGAGTGCATTAGTCACAGAACCACACAGAGTCACAAAATTAACCAGGATGGAGAAGACCTCTAGGATCATCGAGTCCAACCTATCACCTAACACCTTCTAATTAACTAAACCATGGCACCAAGGGCCTCATTCAGCCTCCTCTTAAACACCCCCAGGGATGGGGACTCCACCACCTCCCCGGGCAGCCCATTCCAATGCCAATCACTCCCTGAAGGACTTCTTCCTGACATCCAGCCTAAACCTGCCCTGACACAGCTTGAGGCTGTGTCCTCTTGTTCTGTCACTGATTGCCCACCTGGCTACGACCTCCTTTCCAGTATTTGTAGAGGGCAGTAAGGTCTGCCCTGAGCCTCCTTTTCTCCAGGCTGCACACCCCCAGCCCCTCAGCCACTCCTCATAGTCCATGTGCTGCAATGGCAGTACCTGCTCGTGATTTCTAAGTGTTTCTGGGTGTTAGCCCCTGGCTTTCCAAAACAGATTTCTCCAACCTTTAAAAGCGCTTCTTTGTTCCTAGGATTCAGTTTATCCTGATTCCTACTTAGGATTTAGGACTCCTTCAGCAGCTGTAGTGCAGAGCACATAATGTTTGCTTGTGTTGATGTTATCAGGTGGCTTTGAATCGATACCTTCTCCACTTCATTATTTCCCATTCTCCTAATCTTTGTCAGCCCTTGGACGTTTTTATCAAATAATGTTTTCGTATTTTCTTCTAGCTTGTTGATAAAAATGTCGTGTAGCTGAGGGTCAATTACCCAGGGTCCTTACAGGCTCTCATTAGAAACACCCACCACTCCATGGGTCCCGTGGGGAGTGAGTGAAAGAGTAAAATCAAATTAATTGATTAGTGAAGTGATAGAGGAAATGGCGACAATTAGGAGACCGCCACACTAGGCAGTGCTGTGCTGGTACAATTGAATGGCAACCCATTTGGTGGCATTGTCTAGAGAAAATGAGCTCTTATTACAATGCAGCTGTTGTGGGCTGGCGCTTTTGAAGGCAATATTTGTATACTGGAAGAAGCATCAGGAGGAACACTGCTGTGATTTTTGAAAGGCTGTGGTTCATTTCAGTTTCTTTTCTTTTTGGTTTCCTTTTTCCCTTGTCCTCACTGGGGCAAGTGGAGGCATTAGAAAGGTTACTTAAAGAGTGGGTGCACTTCCTGTTTCTGCAGTAGTTTGCCTAGTTACTTAAGTGTAGAGGCTGGGCACAGGGAGTTACTTTGCTGGAAACAGAGGGCTTTGAGTGTTACTTTAACCAGCAGCAGGGCAGGCACTGCAGGAGAAGTTCAGTGCATGCTGTTGGGTGGTTGTTGAGTTCAGGGTTAACTTGCAGCACTCTTTCTTCAAGTGTTCATGTGTAGACAAGAGCCTTCCCTTTTACCTTTCGAGCAAGTCAAGAAACAGGTTTAAAACTTCCTTCCTCCATCCTTGCATGCCCAGCAGTGCCACTGTATTCTTTTTTCTGAGGCTGTCTCTGCTCCCTCTCCTGTCCAGTTGTTTTTACAGTTGGGCTCAGAGGAGCTCCCTGGTCAGCCATTCTGCTGCATTTGATCTGCTGCTGCATGCCAGGACTTGGCAGAGTTAGATAATTGTTGCATCATCTTAAAGGTCTTTTCCAGTTGAAGCAGTTCTAGGTTTCCATGATTCTGAGCTGGTTTCCAGCTGCAACACAGGCATCCACATCCCTTGGCAAGTGTCTTCCTTGCTTTGAGGATGGAGGCTTAGCTCCATTACAGAATCTCCCCCCAGCCAGCCTGGTGGGCTGGATCTCCAGTGGAGAAGCAGTGGCAGCGGTATTTTGCCAGTGTAGCTACTCCCATAAAGACAAGCACAGCTGATGGGCAGGGTCTTGTCAGCCTCACTGCATTTGCATCAGCAACTTTGCCTATTTCACTTGTGTAGATTATGGGATGTGATTTTTCACGCTCTGTAATATCAAGCCAAACCCTACCAACAAAGCTTTGTTGCCTCAAGACTAATGAGGTTGTAAAACTCTATCCATAAAATCAGAATAATAGTATTGCCTAGCATCACAAGATTGCTGTGAGTACATTTGGATATTCTGCACTCACGTGGCCTGCTGTGTGCTACACAGAGAGCAAAACTTCATTTGAGTGCACAGGATGAGTGCTGGAGTGCACGAGGTTACAGTCAAAATCCCAGAGTTTTCCACCTACACCTTGCCATGTAAACAGAGAGGAACAATTCTGAGCTGCTATGATTCTAGAGATGATTCTAGAGATGAGCCAAGGGCTGGAACACCTCTGCTATGAGGATAGGCTGAAGGAGCTGGGGTTGTTCAGCCTGGGCAATAGGAGTCTCTGGGGACACCTTAGAGCTGCCTTCCAATAGCTGAAAGGATCCTACAGGAGGGCTGCAGAGGGACTTTTCCTCAGGGTGTCTAGAGACAGGACAAGAGGGAATGGTTTGAAGCTGAGGGAGAGCAGGGTTAGACTGGAGCTTAGGAAGAAGTTTGTCAGTACAAGAGTGGTGAGACTGGAACAAGTTAGCCAGGGAGGTTGTGGATGCCTCCTCCCTGGGGCTGTTGAAGGCCAAGTTGGATGAGGCCTTCAGCAGCTGAGTCTAGTTGAGAGGTGTCCCTGCTCATGGTGGGGAGGTTGGAGCAGATGATCTCTGAGGTCCCTTCTAACCTGAGCCATTCTATGGATCCATGAGCACCAGCAGAGTTCATTTTATACAGTGAATAATGTAACATCAATTACTGCTGAAATCTTTATTTGGGTTTTCCTGCAGTTATCTGCTGTGGTTTGTTCAGTGTGTTCTCATTTGTTTAATTAAATTACAGTTGGTCTTTTCGGAGTCCTTGCTGTCCCTGCTTGTTGTGGACATTTATTAATAGTGTCACTTGGTTGATAGTCTGTTAATTTGAATCTCGTCTGAATTTGATTATCTTTAGCTATTTACACTTCAGAGACTTTTCCCTGAATTCAGGAGGACCTGCTCTTTCTTCCCACCGTTATGCAAGGCAAGTTGTCATGTGTACTCTTCCTAGGTGCTTTAATGGCACTAATTAATCAAGAAGCAGTGCAACAGAGGAAGGAAAACATTACAAATGAGGGCAGCCAATTTGTATGCAGAGTGCTATGACTGACCCGCACTGGTAGTCTGAAGGGACCCTCCCCACTCTGGTGTTACCCATCAAGCAGAATCAGAGTACTGCAGGAGTAAGGCAAATAAGATCCCTGACAGCCTTGGCACCTTTCCCTTTTGCCTGAGGTCAGGCTAGGTTTGAAAAGCACTAATCTCCAGTGCTTTAGGTTTATGAAATCCTCTGATAGCACAGTGTAAGTACTTAAAGAAAGAAACCCAGTCACTTCTGGACACAGTCAGTGCCCTTCAGTGTAACAGCATCAAGTCAGTGTTTAAATGAATTTTGTCAGCTCTCAGGTGTCTTGTCTGTTTCTCAGGGCACCAGGTCTTGACCTCTCCCCTCGCTCTGAAGCTTCTAGTGCTTATAGCTGATAGAGAAAAACTTTGAAAACATGAACTTGAAATACTCAAAATCCTCTTTGCAAGACAGGATATAAGTATAAACACTTGAGTGCAATCATTTTTAATTCCATAATCTTAGTCCATTCTTGGAAGGGCTGAGAAAAGGTTGGAGTGAGACAATGAGAGCCCTCCCCAGGTGGGCAGCTGTGGATGAGGGAGTGAGCTGCCCACCTGGATGGGGGCTTACAGGCTCACTTGGAAGGAGAGCTGGCTCTTGAGCTGGACTGTGAGTGTGATGGTTTAGGAGTTCCCC
>VWYK01016044.1:36932-49383 GCA_013399775.1 Semnornis frantzii | reverse complement strand
CTGGGCACGGTGTCACGCCGGCTGTGCAGGCCGAATGCGTGGAGGTATCAGAGCCTCAGCTCAGGATCAAGGAGGCAGCAGGCACAGACACACCTTGGAATGGCAAAACACACGCAGTGTGCTCCCTGCTCATCTCCTTTTATCCAATACAGCCCAAGACTAATGGGCCTTTGGACACAGGATAGCCTCTCAAATGGCAGTTAGCCAAGATCTGACCATATTGGGTGAAGCCCAAGTGCTTTACCCTTTTTTGGGCAGAACACAGCCTTGCACAAGGCAACCCTGTGCACCTTGTTTACCGCAGTTGCTGGGCAGGCCACAGACCCCAGACTTAGTGGCTCCAGGTTCTTTGTCCCTTTTCCCTCGGTTGCTCTCCCCAAAACAGGAGGAGGGAGAGCAGAAAAACATGGCTGGGCAAGCCAGGAGATGTACAAGCCTAATTTGGCCTGCTTAAGCCTATCACAACAACCTCTCCTTGATTATCCTTTTTTTAAAGGATGCAGGCAGTGGACTCAGAGCATGTAATGGAAGCAGAGCCTCTTGTGCAGGAAAGAGATGGAGCACAAGGCATGTGTTTCTGTGCTGGTTATGTGACATACCTCATTCTGGCCGAGTGAAATCCCTCATTAGCTCTGGATTCACCTGTGGGATTTAGGACTTGCAGCCCAAACTATTGTAGTCCTGTGAATAAAGTGTTCCTCTACTGTACACCAGCAAAAAGAGTGAGAAGAAAGGAGACCTCTTTCCCCCTGTCTATTCAAAGAGCTAATGTGTAATTAATAAGAAATGCTGTTGCCAGTTGTCTCCTCTCTCGCACACACAATGGAAGCACGGGGCAAGGATCACACAATATCACCTTTCCTCATTTTATCTAATGAGGGTGAAATTCTACTGTCAGGCATATTTTCCAGTTTCAGTCGTGATGTACAGCAGATTGTTCTGCATGATTATAAAGGCTAATAAATTTCTCACCATCTCATTTTCTTCTGGCTGGTCGAAGGCAGCGATTAAATTCAGTGGTGGCTGGGTAGTAAGGTGAGGTGGAAGGCTGCAGGCACAGCTCACAGCACAGGGCTGCAGCTCTCCCTTCAGCTCTGTCCTGGGGATATGTCACTTGGGTCAGCTGGTGTGGTGAAGACTCTGTGTCATGAATTGCTATTAGTTTGGGACCCCACAAGCCATGAGCACATCAGCACGCTGAGCCTGGCATGTGAGCACAAGCCAGACAGACCAGAAGCTGCTTCTGCTAGAGGAGTGGGAAATTAAGAGCTCCTTCACTGGAGACTTTCAAAACCCACCTGGATACGTTCCTGTGCAAACTACTCTAGGGGATCCTGCCCTAGCAAAGAGGTTGGACTCAACGATCTCTGGAGGTCCCTTCCAACCTCTAAGCTTCTGTGATTCTGTAACGGCCATTCGAGCAACTTTGGATTGTGAAATGTAAGATGAGATTCTTTGGCCACTTGGTTCCATTGTTAGTTGTGATTTCATGTTGGCAGTTGATAATCCATTGCATGATATAATGGCTGCTTGGGTGATCTTTAGTGCCTTAGGGCAGGGCCTTGGTATTCTAAAATTCATGTGAAATCCCTTCTGCTAGAAAATGGATGAATTCAGATTTGGAGTGCTGTGTTAGCTGGCTTCTCCTTGAGTGGTGTAGTCTTTGCTGGCTTCTCCTCGAGTGGTGTAATCCATACTGATGTTGGCTTTCATAGAGGATAAAAGCTGTTACGGTTTTCATATTTGTTTCCTTGCATTGGCAGTCTGGCAGCATTCAGTGCTCCACTCTCCCCATGACTGCTCTGCTCATGATAGGAATGTTCAACATAGTGATGATCAGAGGGTGAGCCCGGGAATATTAGAGAGACTGTTACATGATGAGGTTAGCAAGGTGAAACAGGAAAAAATTATTGTGGTCTTTATATAGTGTTAACTGTTTCAAAGGTACTTAAGAATTTTTGGCTCCTTTTAACTTCTTTAAGTTGTGAACATGTTAATTGTGTATCTCAGAGGGTGACTAATAAGTCTCTGGACCACAATGTGTTGTTAAATTGCTTATCTTTGCTAAACATAGAGATCTATAATGCTAACAAGGAAAACACTACTGCTGGTGTTTGTTTCTACAGAGTTCTCAGCATGGACAAGAGGCTTTTGCAGTAGCTGTGGGCAGGCTGGCTCAGCTCAGTGCTGTCAGAGTGTTTATCTCAAGGGAGCTGTCGGTGAGACAGGCATTTTCCATTATTGCTTTCCTAGTGTTAAATTTGATTTGTTCTCTTACCTAGTTCTTGCTACAGAGACTAATCATGCCCTGATTTACTTCCTTTTTTTTTTTTTTTCTGTTACACAACCATTTGGAAAGAAGGATCTCTTCAGGTTCAGACTGGCACAACTCCACTAAAAGCCTGCAGTCATTTAAACTGTTCTCTCATCTCTCTCTTTGTCTGTCCTCCTCTTCAGGTTACTTAAAACAGAAGTCATAGAGTCACAGAATATCAGGGGTTGGAAGTGACCTCAAGAAATCATTGAGTCCAACCTTCTGCCAGATCAAGATCACCCAGGGTGGGTCACACAGGAAGGCATCCAGGCAGGTTTTTAATGTCTCCAGAGGAGACTCTACAACCTCTTTGGGCAGCCTGCTCCAGGACTCTGGCACCCTCACACTGGAAAAGTTTTTCCTTGTGGTCACATGGAAACTTCTCTGCTCCACCTTGCACCCACTAGCATCACTGAGCAGAGCCTGGCTCTGACACTGCCCTTCACATCTTTATAAGAAGGAATGTGGTCACCCCTCAGGCTCCTCTTCTCCAAGCTAAAGAGCCCCAGCTCCCTCAGCCTTTCTTCATTGTGCAGCAGCAATTAGTGGAATTAGAAGTTTTGTTTAAAGAAATATATGCATCATACTAAGGATTGTGTAAGTCAAATCCACTGTAGATGGAAAATGAGAGGGCAAAGTGAGACAGTGGCAGAATGGGGGTACAGTTGGTTGTAAAGACTGGGTTCTTTGGGTCAGTGATTTTGCTGGAAGTACAACTGGATAGAAAATTGTATCTGTGCTGTAGTAAAATGTACTATGCAGTGCTTCAGGAAAGGAGCATACCACCTACAAAGTCAAACCACCTATATTTAAGGCTAATACTGACAAGCAAGAAGTTGCTATTAGAATAATTTGACCTCTGTGGAATAAGGTCTTTCTTCCCATGACTTGATCAGTTCTTTCTAATTGTATACTGCATGTAGTTTTCTGAAATATAATTCCTTATCTCTACATGGAAATTTCTTAATTATCCTCTCATACCTGTTTATGCATTTATTAGTTCAGATCAGTTTCTGCTCACTTTATTTTTGCCCTGTACTGACATAGTGTTTTCTTGCTGAGATGTGCTCTCACCTGAACCATAGAATCAACCAGGTTGGAAGAGCCCTCCAATCTCTTCCAGCCCAACCTATCACCCAGCCCTAGCCAGTCAACTAGACCATGGCACTAAGTGCCCCATCCAGGCTTTTGTTGAACACCTCCAGGGACTGCGACTCCACCACCTCCCTGGGCAGCCCATTCCAATGCCAATCACTCTCTCTGGCAAGAACTTCCTCCTAATATCCAGCCTAGACCTGCCGTGGCACAACTTGAGACTGTGTCCCCTCGTTCTGTTGCTGGTTGCCTGGGAGAAGAGGCCATCTCTTGCATGTCTGAGATTCCACCTAGTTAAAACTGTGAGTGCTGCTGAACTTGCTAAAATACAGAGTCACAAACGTGGATTCCCAATTGCATTTTGCACAGCCCTTTAGCATGGGTCTGGTTTGTTCTGAAGGGCAGAGGATGGAACAGAGTCGAGTTTAAGGCAAATGGTGAAATGGTAACATCATTAATAAAGGAAGCCTGTTAATTGATAGGTTTGAGAGGGAACAGCTATTTTGGTTCACTGATCCCTATAGATTTATTGGCAAAAGCCATCTAATCATTGCTTGCAGTGCAGTTCCAAAAGGGAGGAAAAAAAAAAAATTAAAAAAGCAGAAGCAGCTTTTCAGAGCTCAACTTTATTTTAATAGGTTAGATTGGAGCAAACCTGTGTGATGGTGTTTCAGATGAAAGGACTTAGATCTAACCAGTCTCCTTTCTGTCAAGCTAGAAACGACGTGAACTATTATTTTTGACACAGAGGGGAAGCAATCAAATATTTAGGTCTTTTGTTTTCATTACAGGAACAGGAGGATAAAAAATAGATACCAGAATATTCCTTTTGATTTGCTTCAAGAGTAAGTGAGGCATAGCTATTCATTCTTCTTCATTTTCTTTCAGAGATGAAAATCAAGAGTAGTGCTGTCCTCTCAGAGTGAGCTCCAGTTTGTTGTGGTAGGAGCATTTTCCCTGTCAGCTCAAAGTGTCCATACAGAGCACTTTGTCTCTCTCTGTCTCTCTTTTATTTATACAAATGGTTTTTCAGCAGAAATAAGTGCTTAAGTGCAACCTTTTTTTTGGGGTTTTTTTTTCCCTTGAAGGTAAGATGAACTGCATGTCAGTGTGTATAGACAATGGATGGAAAACAAACAGAATTTGTTTCAGAGGTGTTTTCATTTACACATTTTCAGAGGCTGATGTGAAAGTGCCTTTAAAAATGCCATAGACACGCCAGCTTTTGTGCTCTAAATGAAGACTAAAATTCTCTGCTTTCCAGGAGAGACACTCAAAAGGGTGAAACTTAACAATCACACATTGATCCTTCTGCAGGAGAGTGGTTTGTAACAATAACCCTGATCCTCACCTTCGTGATGGAGAAACAAAGAGAGGCAGGCAGTGGTTTTTGCTGGACGTCTGTACCAGAGGGAAGAGCAATGGAAAATCCAGGAGCATAACCTGGGTCTCTTGTGTCACAAATAAGAGAGGATTAAATTCTCTCTACAGCAGGGTCAGGCCTATAGTGTAAGAATGTATTCAGGGTCTGCTGGGATGCATATTGCAGTATGGTAATGGTTTGAATGGACAATTGTCCCGTAGGCTGTCCTTGAATGATCCTAAAGTGTGGACTGTCTGCTCAGCAAAGAAACTGTAATTTAATTCTTTAAAATGATTGTATTTTGTTATTATTAATTTCTTCTTCTTCCTTTTTGTTTTGAAGACCTTTTTAACTGGAGAAATCCTCCTTATGATGCCAGCAGGGAAAACTTAACCCAGTACATTCTTTCTGAAGGTGAAAACCATTGAAAATTGCCTTAAGAAAATTGCATACTGTGTCCTGTTAAAAAGCCATTAACGCCTAAGGCTTTGGGGGGGGGGGCGGGGGAAGGCATTGAAATTTCAAATATATTGGACAATTCCCCCCCCCCAATACCATTTGAAGGAACAAATGTATGCTAATTATTTTCTTACTCAGATTGGCTTTTATAGCTTTGATCCAATATCTCTTCACTGCGTGAGAAGTAAAGGCTGCAGAAAGGCACCGTGTTTTTCTTTCTGCTAGATAGCCTGGACAATTTCTCACGAGCAGAGAATTCAGTCCCTTACAAGTTGTGTAATTAGAGGATTAAAATCTAAGTGTAAAAGGAATTTTGAGGCTCAGGTAGCAGCTGGAATGAGCCAGGTTTTCTTTGCAGTGTCTGTGGGAGGTTGTCAGAGTTAGGATCCATCTTAGTAAAGAAAGGTGTAAATCCTGGAGCCAAGAGTTTTTCTTTCTGCATGCTGGTGCAGAGGACCTCTGTGATGGTTTGAGCTAATTGGAATATTTTTAATAGAAAAAATTATACTGTAGGCTGTGAAGGAAAAAAAAACCATGGTGATGTCTACTTCACTCAGAGGCTTGCTGCGATGTTTGTTTAGGTATAAGAAAACCAAAACAAAGAAGATAAGAGTCTCTCGAGCTGGCAGGCTGGGTCACGAGGGACTTGCTTGCTGCTTGGGTCTTGGGCTAGCAGCTCTGGCTTCTCCTCTCTGTTGAATAACTTCACTAACCACTTTTCTTCTAATCCTCCCCAGCCGATCCTCCTTGCACATAAGCCAAACCTTGGGGTAAGGTGTGGGAGTGGGGAGAAGGTGGAAGGGTGGTTGGGAGTCCCTCCTGGGGTCTCTGATTTCTGGGAGGGGTGTTGTGTGTCTGTATTACCTTTATCTTGTATATTTCTGTAAATATTCCTGTCTATACTGTATATATTTGCTTGTATATTGTGCTGAGCTGTAAATAGAGCTTCATCTCTTAACTTCCAGCCGGCTGAGAGTCTAGTCTGGGTCATTTCAAAGTGTGGGGGGGTGGGGAACTCCCAAACCATCACAACCTCTTTGATTTAAATCTGGGTTCCGTGAGTGTTGCAGGGGAAGAAAGTTTCTGATAGATCCAAAGTGTATTTCTTATATGGCTTTGTGATTCATATCAACACTGACTTGCACTCAGAAGCAAATCAAATTCACTGCATTAAAAGATTGACCAGAACAGTCCGTTATTGGTTTGGAAAAGCTGGACTATCTAGCAGCAGTTTTAAATCTACTATCCATGGGAAAGGGTGGGAGAAACCTTGGAATAAATGTATTTTAAATGCCTGCCACTGATGTTATTTTCTGATAAGCTGACCTTCATGCTAATAAATGGTGGAAGATTGGCAGTCCTTTGCTTTCCCTCGGCCTGAAACAAATAGCAGCACCAAGATAGAGGCTGCTGCGTTTGAAATGTATTTGACAAAAAAAGTTGAAGGATTTTATTCTATTTTAGTTCTGTACCCTGGCACCATGAAAAACATTCTTCTCTGTGTTGGGAGAAACAGCCCTTTGGTGACTAAGTAGCCTGTATGAATGAAGGATCAAACTTCTATTCCTTCAACTGGGGTTGACAGGGTTCATTTTCCATTGACCATGCTGACTGTGAAGCAAGGAAACCTAACCAGCTGCCTGCACTTCACTTCCATTGTTTTAGAAGCCACTGCCCCCAGCTGAGATGCATTGAATACTTCTGTGTGTCCTTCTAGTTCTCTGCAAAGCCAAGCAAAACAGCTCAGCTTAACCTGCCACTGGGCTGAGGGCTGTTTTACAGCATGTTGTGGTAGATGAGAGCTTGAGTACCACTGCCTCTTCGATTGCTTCCTCTGGAGGAGGCAGTGACTTAAACTGCTCTAACTGTAGCTGATGCCTTTGGGCAGGTCTCTGTCTAGACCCATAATTGTTGTGGACATGATTCTAGTCTTCAAACCCTTCTATGCATGATCTGAAGGAGAAGGAGATGTGTGAGTGTAATGATGTGTGTGTGTGTGTACATAGCCAAATGCTTCCTCTAATTGTGTTAGTGCAACCCATCTATTGAGCTCAGTAAGTGGAGGCTGAGCTTTGCCCCAGCACATTTTGATATGGGCTGCTGATTAGCCCACAATACATATTTCACTTTGCCACCAATAGGACCTTAACCTCACTTAAAAAGAATAATGACAAAACAGCCCAATTATCTGTTCCCAGAGAAAAAGTCCATTACTGAGGGGGAACCAAAATTACCCTTTCTGTTCAAACAGCCCAATTCTCTATTGCATTTGCATTAAAAAAGGGTCTGAGATTAGGCTGCCTTTGTGTTAGGTGCTGTATGCACACATAACAAGAAATAGGTCCTGGCCCAGTGAGGTTACAGTATAAATTAGGGAGAAGTGGAGACAGTGGCCAGTGGCTTTTTTTCTTTCCCTAAGGGAAAAGGAGGCAGAGAATGTGTTAGATAGCAGAAGTGGTAGTGTGAAGGAGCTAGAAAAGTCCAGACATGGGTATCGCGTGGCCAGGAGGTGAGGTACATCCTGATCTGGTTGTCTTACTTCTGGAACTTTCAGCAGGTTGATGGAGGTTCTCCTCCCCTCTACTCTGCCCTGATGAGACCCCCTTCTTGAGTACTGCATTCAGTTTTGGGCTCCACAATTTAAGAGGGACAGGGATCTGCTCGACAGAGTCCAGCAGAGGGCTATGAGATAATGAGGGGACTGGAGCACTGCCTGATGAAGAGAGGCTGAGGGACCTGGGGATTTTTAGACTGGAGAAGAGAGGACTGAGAGGGGATTTAATCAATGTTTATAAATATCTGAGGGCTGGGGGTCAGGAGGGGGGGACAGGCTCTGCTCATTTGCTCCCTGTGGCAGGACAAGGAGCAATGGATGGAAGCTGCAGCACAGGAGGTTCCAGCTCAACACAAGGGGGAACTTCTTGACTGTAAGGGTCCCAGAGCACTGGCACAGGCTTCCCAGAGAGGTTGTGGAGTCTCCTTATGTAGAGGCTTTTAAGGCCTATCTGGATGTGTTCCTGTGTGACCTGAGCTAGATTGTATGGTCCTGCTCTGGCCAGGGGTTTGGACTGGATGATCTCTCTGGGTCCCTTTCAACCTCTGACATCCTGTGATCTTGTGACTCCAGGACACTTGAGTGATGTTCAGAGTCATTTGAAGTTCACTTGGGTTTCTACATGGAGGTAGCATCCTAATTAAAACAGGTCATGGGACTTGCAGCGTTTCCTCTGTCTCTCCTACTGGGAAGCACAGAGCTCCAAAATTTTGGGGGCCCCGATTTTAAAGGAAGTACACCTGCATCCTTTTCCCTGTGCTGAGAGAAGGATGTGCAGGCAGGACTGCCCAGGGCAGCAGGCAGTGAGAGTCCTGATTCCTGGGCAAAGAAGCAAATGAGCTATTGTGAAAGGAGAGCATTGGAGGTGACAGCACCTTAGTGTCAATAAATCAGGACGACTTCTTGACAATCTGTTTTGCCAGAAATTTGCTGATGAACATTGCTAAAAGCCAAACTCTGACTCTTCATCAAGATACATTTCGAAGGGATAGGCAGTAAAGTGAGGAGAGGAAGAAGCTAAGGATGGTTTAGGCTTCCCAGCTGTGTCTTGCTTCCCTGCCCAGTCATTCTCTGGCTCCTTGTGTCAGGTAGTGGGTTCCAGTGCAGAACAGACCTGTCTTCAGAGAGTCATAGAATGGTCTGGGTTGGAAGGGACATCTGAAGGTCATCCAGTCCAATCCCTCTCCAGTCAGCAGGGACATCCTCAACTAGATCAGGTTGCCCAGAGCCCTGTTGATCCTCACATTGAATATCTCCAGGGATGGAGCTCCAACCACTTCCCTGGGCAACCTGTTCCAGTGTTCCACCACCCTCATAGTAAAGAATGTGTCCCTAACAGCCAACTTAAATATGCTCTTCTCTGATTTGAAGCCATTGGCCCCTTGTCCTTCAGCTCCTGGTCTTGTCCTCTAGTGGGGTGGGGCTGAATAATAGCAGTTTGTGCTAAAACAACAGCTCTGATTCTGTGTCTTTTTCTATGTCTCTCTTTTCTTTTCTCTCCACCCCACCTTTTGTCTCGGTTCTAGATGAATTTCCATGCCTTACATCAGCTCTACATTGCTGGGAAGTTCACACAGCCCTGATGCAATCATTCATTTCAACACCTCCACATCTTTGTCTGTAGTTTGAGGTCATTTTTCTGACCTGGAAGAATGAATTCTGAATCTTCAGTGAACCTCACTTGTCACTTAAAATATAGTTGTTGGTTACATCTTTACTTTTGGACTACCTTCTTTCCCTTAAAACCTATGGGTGGAATCCTGGCTCGTATGAATTTATTGGCAAAGAGGTCAGGAGCTTACCCTACACATTGGGTAAAAGACCTTTCACAACTGCTACAGGAAGAACTGCCCTTAAACAAGAGCTCTGACGAGTCTGGAGCCCAGCCAAATAGGGAAACAAGGTAGTTATTGGCATGAGTTTAATCATGATAGACAATTAGCAAAGCTTAATTATATTGAGAAAGAAAATCAGAGCAAGTGGCAGTAATGAATTTTCCTAGTAAATCTCTCGTGCTTCAAAATAAAACCAGCTGACCTATAAATAAAATGAAATTAGAAGAGGTGTTTGCCCATGCGGCTTAGCCCGGTCTGCAGCTCTCCTCCGCGTCCCTTCTTAAATATCTTTCTCTCATGCAGCAATAATCCCAGGAACACCACTGCATTTCAAACATTTAAATGACATCCAGTGTCAAGAGGAGGATTTTTTCTTCTTCTTTTTTTTTTTTGTTTCTTTCAATTTTTTTTCCTTTCTTTCAAATTTTATTTTTTCCTGTAGTTAAACTCAGTAGTATTAGAAGTTAATAGGCTTAGGGAGCCAAGGATTTTAAAAATACTGCTGTTAGCTAAAAGAAATGTTATTTAGAACTTTGTAAGTGAGGTGTTGGGGTTTTTTTTAATATTCCAGAGGAATATCTAGCTAAAATAAAAATATTGAGTGCTATCAGCCTTAAATTTCAGAGAGGATTTCTCGTGTTTGTGGTAACAGCCTGTAGGTTTGATGCTTGATGGAGAGAGGAAGCATCTGGCTTAAATTGAGAGTGCTATGTCAATCATTAAACCTTTCAATGGCACCATAATAATGGAGCTTATAAAACAAAGAAGCCTCTGAGGAAACCAAAGAAAAACTCTGTGAGCAGTTTTATGTTAGACGTCTTTAAATGAGAGCTGTGTTGCCTGGAGGTGTTGATCCCAGGAGGACAAAAATCTCACTGGCCAAATAGGTTCCACTTCCCATGAGTGGGTGCCTTGAGCCTGAGTGACCTTGATTTGCTGGATGGCAGATCAGTGAGGGTAGAACTCATCTCTGCTCGTTGTGTTGCTGTATGAAAGCTGGAGACGTGGTCTATCGATTTATTTGAGTCTGGGTGGCTTGGCTGCATCTCCTGTAGGGACCCATCTGTTCCGTGGGTGGCAGTGCTGTGTCAGAGTTACAAGCCCTATCAGTTCGCTCCACTTGCACAAATGAGGGCTGCTGTTTACCAAGCATTTGCGTGTGTGCAGGGCTGCCGTTTCAGAGCGATTCATTGAAGGAATGAAGTTCAGTGGGGTGCATTGACAGCATCGATGCCCCAAGCGCTCTCCTCTCCTTTTTCATTTGTGAATGATGCTTCTCCTGCCTGAAGGAGTCACTGCCACGCTCATTTACACTGCTCTGCCTGCTCCTCAGCAGTTTACAACACAGCCGGATGCTTAGAGGAGGGGTGTGCTGGTCCTGACTGGCATCCAGTATGAGCATGCCTGAACTGTGGTCGTACTTGACTGTATCTGGGGAATTCTCTTTGTGATGGTGTCTCCAGAGAGGGTACTGAGTGCTCAGCTTGGTCGAAGCCAGAAAAGAAGCAGCAAAAGTACATTTGTAGCTTTTCTGTCAGTCTTGAGGATGTGCTGGGCTGCTTTACTGCTTCAATTTCGCTTTTCTGTTAGGCTCAGGTGTGGATCTCCATGGCAAGTCACCTGTGATAAGTTTGGCACAAATTTAGATTGAACTCAGGTATTCAAATCCAAGAGATTTCACATCTGCGGCATTACTGTGGAGCTCTTCTCAATTTGGCTTCCTTAGTTTCATCTCCAGACTATCAAAGCAGATGAGAGTGAGAGTCTACTCATGCTGCAGAGATCCTAATTTTGACTGGCAAGTCATATTTCCTCCGACAGAGGAGAAAACCTAAGAGAATGTTTCTTTCCAAACCATTTCTGAACCTCAGTTCACTCGCCGGAATTATCTGTAATTCTTTTTGTTAGATGCTTCAGTGCCTAAGCAAGGATACAGAGCAGGACTCTTGTTTTTCTGGAAAGATTGCCTTGTGAGTAGTGACAAACAAGTTCTTGCCTGTGGAAAAGGAAAAAAAAAATCTTTTACAACTGAAAGAAAATGGTTTTAGCATTTCAAATAGCTAATGCTCTCAGATCAAGTGGAATTCTTTGCTTTAGGAAGCAAGCTGAATCTGTTTGACGGGATATTTTATTAATCGGTTTTTAAGTTTCAGCAGTTTAGTTTTACATTTCCATTAACACTTTTGTGGTATCACAGGATTTTGAGACTATATTATTGGGGATTATTGCATGCAAGTCACTAATAGCAGAGAAGATGTAAAAATTCATTCATTACCATCATTGAATTTTAGAGCAAAGTGAAGTCAAGCCCAGTTAGGTGCGATTCGCGTGTGGAACTGGCTAAGCTGAAATAGCTCAAAGCCTTTCATCTGCGTTTTGTTGTCTTCCTGAGCCAGCAGGTTGTGACAGCGTTCAGAAAGCTTCTGCCCTGCCTTCCACCGTGGTAAATCCTGTGGAGCTACCTAAGACCGAAAATGGACTGGAAGGTAGTTTGTCACATGCAGAGTATTGCGGATCCTTTCCAGCTGTAGTTAAGAGCACAAAGAAAATGAGCAAAGTCCCATTTTTCTGATTTGCTTAAGGCAAAATCGTGCCATTAGCAGAGCAATAGCTCAGTGGGTCAAAAGGACCAGCTTGTGTTGCTATGTTTTTTTTTTTTCTTTCAATCCCTGTTCAAGGGACAAAACTCTGGAACCAGAATTAATGTTTAAATAATGGAAGAAATGAGGGGGAAAATATGTATACAGCTCTGTACATCATCCTTGGGCAGGCTGTTACAGCTTCATTGACATTCTATGATTCTCTTCTGTGATTCTATGATCAGAGGGCTG
>VWYK01016044.1:6314-36818 GCA_013399775.1 Semnornis frantzii | reverse complement strand
TAGATGATCCTTGAAGTCCCTTCCAACCTTACCATTCTGTGATTCTATCTGTGAAGCTACACCACTATTTAACCAGCTGAACAACTACACATCAGGGTGTACTAAAAACACACAAATACCTGGGATAGCACCTACTAAAGCCATCGTTTGCTCTGTTTGCTGAAATTAGTCCCTCTGAATTAAATTATTGCCTGGCCACCAATCCTCTTTCATTCTATTAAGTTTTCTTACTGATAGAAGGCTGGGTTAGATCATTGCAAAGAAAACATTTGCTCAGTGGGAAGTGTGTGCCCTGGTCCTACCATTGTGCGATTGGAGGAATGGATTTTAAATCCATTATTCCAAAGATATAAGCAATTGAAAGCAAGATCTTTATAAATCTAGGCTGATGTTTTTTAACTGTTATGATGATGTCTTTGAGGTGAGTGTCTGCCTCCAGCTGACTTAGGACAGTGGGAAAAATGTTCACGCAAGGCAGTGTTTCTTTTGAAAAGGAGGTGAAAGGCAGAAAAGTTTTCGTTTGATTCTGTGGTAAGAAGTACACTGAAATAGTTGTGATCTTCTATTTGTAGGCTCCAGCCTTTTGTGGATTGAACTACTTACTTAAGGGGTAGTAACTGATTCTGAATGCCTAAACCAATCTTTTTATGGACTTCCTGCCTACGAAATGGGATAACATGTTCTCTTCCATGGAGGTTAATAAACACTTGTGCAAAGCTTGTATTCCATATTGCTGAGTGCCTGGAACAGCCTGTACAGAAGTGAGCAATCTCTCTCTTCAGAGACAGTCTTGAGTGGTAAATAACAGAGTGAGATTGCACAGTGGCCAGGCAGGGGAAGGGCTCTTGCAGAGCTGCTTGCTGCATGAACAGCTCTCATGGCCTCTCCTTCTGCACTCGATAGTTGTAGCATAGAAGAGGGCTGAATCGAAATTTGTCCCTGTAAGTCTCAGTTCCAGTGCAGAGCTGCAGCTCTGGGTCTGGCCTGAACCTGAGTTCCTCTTCTCTCTTTGGCTCCTCTGTGAAAAAGAGACTATTTTAGGTTTCCACGTGGGGTTTTGTTTGTTCTTCCTAGTTGCTGTGTGGAAGGCCAAAGAGCATGGGAACGTATGCAGAATTGTTTCTTGACCTGGATGTATGGAAGGGCATGCAGGAGCAAAATTCCTGTGACAGAGCCCTGGAACAGGCTGCCCAGAGAGGTTGTGGAGTCTTTCCCTGGAGACTTTCAAAACCCACCTGGATGCGTTCCTGTGCAGCCTGCCCTGGGTGAACCTGCTCTGGCAGCAGGGCTGGACTCTATGATCTTTTGAGGTCTCTTCCAACCCCTAACACTCAGCGGTTCTGCTTAAATTAACCAGATTCCTGTAGTAGACATGGAAGGAGTGAGTGATCAAATGTGGAGCTGTGCCAGCAGATGGGCATGGATAGCACCTCGGGTGACAGAGAGCCGACTGGTGTGGGTACAGCAGCGTAACTCAGCTTCTCTCACAGTGGCACAGTTGAGGCAAAGGTGACAGAAGTGTTTCTACAGGTTTATAATAGTAACTCTTGTGCAAACCATTCCTCCTGTCTGCGCTGAGAGGTCTTATTTTCAATGAACCTTTCATCTGGGGACAGAAGGCAGACTTCTGCTTGTATCTGTAGTAGCTAAGGAAATGAATGCAAAAGCCTCCTTGCATGGAAAGGAGGATCAATGGTGGGTGAAAGCAATGGAACATTTATTCTTTTATTCTGGTTTTTGTCAATGGCTGGTAACTCCAATTCAGAGAGAAGAAACTTACTGTGAAGTACTGTACTTGTAAGTGTCAGACTCTTGTCAGCTTGTGGTTAGCACCTCAGGTTTTCCCCTTTTTAGGAAAGAAAAGAACCACAGCAAACCTAAGCACAGTAGCAACCCCATATTATCCTGGTATGCTTTAATGTTCAGCAAGGGCTGTGGAAAAAAGGTCCATGGGTTAATTATGCATTGCACGAAAAAAGGAATTGCCTTTTAACATTTTTTTTCCCCCTGAATTCTGTGAAATTATTAAATAAATGGCTATATGCCTGTGTTGTACCATTTATTTCCTGCCCTCCCATTTCCTCTCTAAACTAAACAGAGTCAATAATGTAAGCTCAGCCTTTTGACAGTGCTCTTTCTGCCACTAACCACTTAAAACAAGCATACAGGAACTAGTACAGCTTGGGGACTGCCCTGCTGGAAAACAGTTCTATGGAAAAGGACCTTGGAGTGCTGGTGAGCAGCAAGTTCTGCATGGGCCCTCAATTTGCCCTTGTGGCCAATGGCATCCTGGACTGCATCAGGAAAAGTGTGGCCAGCAGGGCTAGGCAGGTTCTTCTCTCCTCCTATTCTGCCCTGGTGAGACCATACCTGCAATACTGTGTCCAGTTTTGGGCTCCCCAGTTGAAGAGAGACAGGAACCTGCTAGAGAGAGTCCAGCAGAGAACCATGAGGATGATTGGGGGACTTGAGCTTCTCCTCTACGAAGAAAGACTGCGAGCCCTGGGGCTGTTTAGTCTGGGGAAGAGAAGACGGAGAGGAGATCTGATCAGTATCTATAAATACCTGAGGAGTGGGTGTCAAGTGGCTGGGGCCGAGCTCTTTTTGGTGGTCAGCAGCAATAAGCCAAGGAGCAACTGCTACACTCTGGAACAGAGAAGGTTTCAGCTCGACATGAGGAGAAACTTCTTTACAGTGAGGGTGACAGAGCCCTGGAGCAGGCTGCCCAGAAAGGCTATGGAGTCTCCTTCTCAGGAGACTTTCCAAACCCACCTGGATGCATTTCTGTGCAAACTACCCTAGGGGATCCTGCTTTGCCAGGGGAGTTGGACTGAATGATCTCTGGAGGTCCCTTCCAACCTCTAAGGTTCTGTGATTCTGTAATACGCTGTCCCAGCAATCACAGGAGGCAGAGATGCCACTAAGTATTATCAACTCCTTCTAACTGTTCTGAGTCAGACTGCTCCTCTGGGTGGGTCGTGCTGGTTTGTGTCAGTGCCTGCTCAGGGATCCAACCACTGTGTCCCTCTGGGTGGTGTGGACCTACCTTTTACTCACCTCTATGGATGAGTTTCCCCACAGTGCTCCCTACGGTGTGTCAAAATAAGCTGAGTTAACGCAGGCTGGAACTGGGTTCAGCCGTGCTGGGTGGTGTGGGCACTGCTGACGTGGGTCACAGCTCCCTGTGCCTGCCACGCCAGACCTGCAAGCTGGAAAAGTGGGCAACTTTATTTTTAGCATATTCTCAGCCTGGCTTAGAGAGTGAAGCACTCTGAGGTAAGGACCGCAGCGCGTTTGATGATTGCTCATTTTGAAAGATGTCATTTTAAGAATTTCTGCAAGTTTCAGAACTGCCCCCTGGGAGATCTGTTTCATGCCAAAATGTCATTTCAGATTCTAAACTACATCTTCCCTCATACTTTCACTTTATAAATGTTTCACAGCACCTGCATTTTTTATCATTGCACTTCTATGTGACCTATGAGTTCCTCGTAGCTAACCTGCAAGGCCTGTCTCAGGGAAGTAAGGAATATTTTTTTTTTTTAATTGGCTTTTTCCCTTTGTCAAGAGGTAAAAGCCACCACCCAATTATTTCTTCCTTGTGCATAAGTAGTTTTATTAATATTTTACCAAATGCAGTGTTTATAGTGTCACTCACATGTCTGTGCATAAAACAAAACCAGCTCTGTCCTGGAAGGTGAGTGCTTAGTTTCTTTTCTGGTAGTTATTAAAGTCAGGCCTTATTTCTTCAGCAGCAGATCTACGTCCTGGTAGTTTCTGCAAGTCATCAGAGTTCGTTCTCAGTCTGTAAATGTGTGTGAAATCATCCTGGAGTGTCTTAGGTTGGAAGGGACCTCAGAGATCATCCACTCCAACTTCCCTGCCATAGGCATGGATGCCAGTCAGCTAGACTCAGCTGCTCAAGGCCTCATCCAGCCTGGTCTTGAACACTCCTGGGGAGGAGGAGGCAGACACAGCCTCTCTAGGCAGCCTATTCCAGAATCTCACCACCCTTCTACTGAAGAACTTCTTCCTAAACTCCAGTCTAAAACCTCCTCTCCTTCAGCTTCAAACCATTGCCTGTCTCTAGACACCCTGATGAAAAGTCCCTCTGCAGCCGTTCTGTAGGATCCCTTCAGCTATTGGAAGGCAGCTCTAAGGTCCCCCCTGGCATCTTCTCTATGCTCAACTCCCCCAGCTCCTTCAGCCTATTCCTCTAGCAGAGGTGCTTCAGCCCTTGGCTCATCTTTGTGGCTCTCCTCTGGACTCACTCCAACGTCTCTGTGTCCTCTTTCTGATAGGGATGTCATAAACCTAATAGCTTTGCTGTAAAACTATCACTCAGTGTGCAAAACTAGCATCCAAATAGTCTGAGCTATTTGTGTTGCTGTCCTGCATACAGTGGGCACCAGCAACACATTATCCCTTTCATGNGCCTCCTTCAGATCCTGGAAAGGCTACTCTAAGGTCTCCTGGAAGCCTTCTCTTCTCCAGGCTGCAGAGCCCCAACTCTCTCAGCCTGTCCTCATAGCAGAGGTGCTCCAGCCTCTGATCATCTTCTGGACCTGCTCCAACACATCCGTGTCCTTCCTGTGCTGGGAGCACCAGAACTATATCACCAAGGGGAAGGATAGTGGAGACTTGAAATGTTCCCTCAAAGGCTGGTAGCAGGAGGAGGACCAAGAATCATCAACTCTTTCCTATTCACAGACTTCTGAAAGCTTGTGAGATGGTGGTGCCGATGGGGAGATGCACCCATAGGGAAACCAGGTGGCCATATAACTTGGAGCAGGGATTTTAATTTGTCATTCTCCAGCCCATGTGAAGGGAGACTCAGCCAAAGAGCTGCAAATTGCTTTTGATCTCTCTGTTTAAAGACCTTCAATTTTGTGAGGATAAATATTCAGTGAGCTAAAGGGAAGCAGAGAGAGAGAGAGACTGCATACTTGGACTTGAATTAGGGAGGGCATAAGCTTGGACATGAATTTCAGTTATCTCAGTCTCTCTCATAGATTTTGATCAGGAGATTCATCCTAGACCTGTGAAATCTTTGCCTCCCCCCAAGAAAAGGTTTTAGGCAAACTAGTTTCTCCACATCCATCCATAAATGCAATGTTTTTAGTGAACTGGGTTGTGCTGGTTAGCACACAGTTAAAAATTAGTAAGGAGGGCAAGGCTGTGGAGAATTTACTCCGGTGTAAGTCACACAAAGACCATAAGGATGTAAACTCCTTTCTTGTTTCAGTGGAGGTGTCTCTATGCAGCTGGAAAGCTAAACCTGCTCCTTCAAGCTGTTTGGGTTTTGTGCTTTGGATTAGGGTTTTGTGTTCTGGTTTTTTCCTTCACTAATAACTTTTCTAGGATTTCTTGTTCCCCAGAGTCTTGTATTGGATTTTCCCTTTCTATTGAGTTTTGTGTAAGATGGTATAATAAGATCTGATAGCTGTATCTTTCCTTACAGCTACAAAGCCATGAACTCCAGGGTAGCATTTCCACCTCACAGCAAGCTTCAATAGAGCAATGGTAATGCTGCTGGCAGCCTTGGGCTGCTGTGTTCAGAGGAGCACTGGGTGCCCCTCGACAGCACTGATTTAAGCTCTGTGGTTAACATTATTTGTAAGGACTCGAGACGTAGAAAACCTCTGAGAATAACTGGTCGCTTCCGGGTCCACCCCACAGAGCTGACACCGAGTGGCAGGTGTCACAGCAACCCTTTTCAGGCAGTCCTGGATAGAATTCTTCAGAGTTGTCCTAAATAGCAAACAATCTGTAGAACCCTAGAATCCTAGAATGGCTCAGGTTGGAAGGAACCTCAGAGATTATTTACTCCAACCTTCCCACCATGGGCAGGGACACCTCTCAACTAGACTCAGCTACTCAAGGCCTCATCCTTGAACACTCCCAGGGGAGAGGCATTCACAACTTCCCTGGGCAAACCTGGTCCAGAGTCTTGCCACCCTAATACCGAAGAGCTTCTTCCTAAGATCCCATCCCTGCTCTCAATCAGCTTCAAACCATTCCCCCTTGTCCTGTCTCTAGACACCCTTATGAAAAGTCCCTCTGCAGCTTTCCTACGGGATCCCTTCAGGTATTGGAAGGCAGCTCTAAGGTCCCCCTGGAGTCTTGTTTTTTCTAGGCTGAGCAACCCCAGCTCCCTCAGCTTACTGTCATAGCAGAGGTGTTGCAGCATGTGGATTGTCTTTGTGGTCCTCCTCTCCAACAGGAATTTGAGATGCTTAGAAGTGTCCCAGGTTGGGAACGATAGGGTTAGAAAAGTCCTCTTGGGACTAGAAGATTGTTATTCAATCCCATAATTCTGCTATCTCTTCATAAACTCACAGCAAGGTCAGCTCAGGCTCTTTCCCTCCCCCTCCAGCCTTGTGCCAGACAGGAGCTGTGTTAGTGGGACAGACATGTAAGGATAGGCCTGGCTGGGGCCTCTAGAGGCTGTGCCTCTTGGATGGCAGAGGCATGGAGCTGGGGGGAGGATTGGAGCACTGAGGAAGATTTAGTTTTGGGTTGGGGGAAAATTCAGGGGGTTTGCTTATGGTATCTGTATCTGCTTTGTCATTTCTATCTGTAACTCTCCAAATATAATTCTGTTTTTTTTTTTTTTTTTTTCTCCAATTCATTTGAGAGCTTCACTCTGTCAGCTCTTTAAACCCACGACAACAAGATAAATTCCAGGAGATCTTTATCTGTAATTCAGTTGTCAGGAGGAAGAGACTCTGGTCTCGGGTTTAAATAGGTCTGGTGGAAAATACATTAATTTTAAGCTGAATGTTATTTTTGTGATGCTGATGAAAACCCAAACCCTATAATGTCACTCCTCTTTCCTTTAGTTGCTTGCTGATGAAGATGTGTGACCCTTCCCACCACACCCTGAACCTCCATTTCCCCAGCCATGCTCTCATTAAGATGTTTTCATAACCAGGCAGGCCAATAGATTTCCAACAGCAGAGAAGGTTAACGAGCAATTGGCACTAATTGCCCTTTTCCGTGTCTGTGAAGCAGAGGGTCCCATGAGGATCAGTGACACCTCCCTGGACATCTTCCTTGGGGACATGAGAGGTCACTGGCCAAATAGGAAGAGGTTGGTATCACTTGGTTTGCTAATAGACCTCCCTGATCCACTGTTTGTGGCCCAAGCTGGGAAGTGCTGTTAAAGTGAGGAGTTAACTGCAGAAACTAGTCCCTCTATAGCAATTTAATAGAAACATTTGTGTTAAGCTTTTTACTGAAGACCAGGAAATCAAGAAATGTGTTTGTCAATACCTTGAAGCAGGCTTCCAGACAGTGATGAAGCAGATGGTGGTGCATTGGAAAGGTGTAATAGTACTAGGCTGGAGCACCTCTGCTATGAGAATAGGCTGAGGGAGCTGGGGTGGTTCAACCTAGAAAAAACAAGACTGCAAGGGGACCTTAGAGCTGCCTTCCAGTACCAGAAGGGAACCTACAGGAAGGCTGCAGGGAGACTTCTCCTGAGGGTGTCTAGAGACAGGATAAGGGGGAATGGTTTTGAGATGAGGGAGAGCAGGGTTAGACTGGAGCTTAGGAAAAAGTTCTTCAGTACAGGGGTGGTGAGACTATGGAATAGGCTGCCCAGGAAAGTTGTGGATGCCTCCTCCTTGGGGCTGTTCAAGATCAGGTTGGATGAGACCTTGAGCAGCTGAGTCTAGTTGGGAGGTGTCCCTGTCCATGGCAGGGAGGTTGGAGTACATGATCTCTAAGGTCCCTCCCAACCTGAACCGTTCTAGGATTCTGTGATACTTCCAGGCTTGCAAGACCTTATGTAAGCTTGTAGCTATAGCAAAGCAATAGCTACAACCAATAGTTTGTAGCATAGGATAAAATTACCTTGATGGCATCCTTCCACCAAGCGTAGATCTGAAGTAACAGGAGCTAACAGGGCTTGTCTGAAGTCAGCAACCAGTTTTGTTTACTATAAACAAAACTGGCTTCCTGAAGATCTTGCACAGAGGAATCACAGAATTAACCCGATTGGAAAAGACCTTTGAGATCATCAAGTGCATTCTAATTAACTAAACCATGGCACCGAGTGCCTCACCCAGTCTCTGTTTAAACACCTCCAGGGATGGGGACTCCACCACCTCCCTGGGCAGCCCATTCCCATGCCAATCGTTCTTGCTGTGAAAGACTTCTTTGTGGGATCCAGCCTAAACCTGCCCTGGCACAGCTTGAGGCTGTGTCCTCTTGTTCTGTCACTGGGTGCCTGGGCAAAATGACAAATGACTGTTTCTGTTGAAAGAGTTACTTAATTTACATTCAGTTTGAAATTAAAACATTGAGCTAATACAGATTTGAAAGGCTACAGTTAGCAGGAACCAGCTCAGAGGCAGTGTTTTACTGTTTGTGTAGAAAGTGTTTATAATCTAATTAATAAATAATTAGAAGAGGCAGCACAAGAGGGAAGTAGTCAAGGAGAACAGATAAAATTTCAGTGTTTGCAGTTAACCCCTGACAATAAGGGTAACTCTGGGAAGCTATAGGGGAATTAGTCTTTCCTACAAACCCATTTATGGTCAAATGTGTTCCAGCCTGCTATGGTGTGGTGTTTTTTTGCACTCTAAGTCTGCATTGTGCTAGCAAGCCATAGAACTTAGAAGTGCATTGATGTTGTAGATCAGGAATGCAGTGGGAAGGAATCAAAATCTGATTTTGAAAGCAGTAATGAATTCTTTGTGCCTGTGTAAAGGCTGCTGTTAGAAGAGTTTGTGGTGTTTGCCCACCCTGAAGCTGTGGAGGGACCTGTGTTGCTGCCTTGCTCTGACTACACCCATCCCTTTGGCCCTGGCACAGCTTGAGGCTGTGTCCTCTTCTTCCTCACCATACAATTCCCTGCCCCACGTCCCTTCTCATCTCATTAAGTTACCTTATAATGCTCTTTTCCTTCATTCAGAAATCACATATTAAAATAACTATTCTGTTGCTATCAAAATAGATGTTCCAGGCTCCCTTCCAGCTGAAGACCATATCAGCTCCTGGTAGATTCCTCAAGGCACAGGTGCACCTGACCTATTTATACTGGGCAGCTAGTAGGACAAACTCAGCAGACCATTGGCTCTTGAAGCCACAACTTCTGTCCTTTTTTTTGTGGTGTATAGATTATGTGTTCAGAGCATTAAGCAAGGTCACACTTGGGTGAAGAAAGTGTGAGTCCTGTGTCCAGTTCTGTGCCACTCAATTCCAGAGAGATGTTGAGATGCTGGAACATGTCCAGAGAAGGGCGACGAAGCTGGTGAGGGGCTGGAGCACAGCCCTGTGAGGAGAGGCTGAGGGAGCTGGGGGTGTGCAGCCTGCAGAAGAGGAGGCTCAGGGCAGACCTCATTGCTGTCTGCAGCTACCTGAAGGGAGGTTGTAGCCAGGCAGCGGTCAGTCTCTTCTCACAGGCAACCAGCCCCCTGGGAGTGAGGGGACAGAGTCTCAAGTTGTGCCAGGGGAGGTCTAGACTGGATATTAGGAGGAAGTTGTTGGCAGAGAGAGTGATTGGCATTGGAATGGGCTGCCCAGGGAGGGGGTGGAGTTGCTGTCCCTGGAGGGGTTCAAGAAAAGCCTGGATGGGGCCCTTAGCGCCATGGTCTAGTTGATTGGCTAGGGCTGGGTGATAGGTTGGACTGGATGAGCTTGGAGGTCTCTTCCAACCTGGTTGATTCTATGATCTCAGAAGCTCTGCCTTGGATTCTATAGCTGCCATTCAAGAATGCAAGCTGTATGAACATCTAAAGTGGTGATTGATATGTTCAAATTACAGAGCTCCAGCACTATGCACAAGACATGGCCTAAAGTCTGCATTTGTTAAGTGGAGACCTTAGAGCTGCCTTCCAGTTCCTGAAGGGATCCTAAAGGAAGGCTGCAGAGAGACTTTCCATAAGGGTGTCTGGAGACAGGACAAGTGGGAATGGTTTGAAGCTGAGGGAGAGCAGGGTTAGACTGGAGCTTAAGAAGTTCTTGAATATGAGGGTAGTGAGCCCCTGTAATAGGTTGCCCAGGGAGGTTGTGGCTCTGCCTCCTCCCTAGGGGTGTTCAAGACCAGGCTGGATGAAGCCTTGAGCAGCCAAGTTGAGTTGAGAGGTGTCCCTGCCAATGGCAGGGAGGTTGGAACAGATGATCTCTGAGGTCACTTCCAACCTAAGCCATTCTAGGATTCTGTGATTCTCTGTGTGTGTGGCTTAAGAGCCAACAGCTGCCAGGGCTAACCCCTGCAACTGAATTACAGCAAGATCCCCACAACACAACATGAATTTAACATAGAGGTAAAAGTACCTCCTTGATCTTTTAACGGAGACATGTTTATGTTTTAAAAGGCATTATTCACTTATTTAGTGAGCTATTATTATTCATATCTTTTGGCTTTATGATTTTAGAATCTTTTAATAGATTCCAGTCTTCATGAACCATAGCTTTTCTTGTCCTCAGAAGCAGCCTGCAAGGACAGCAGTGATTGCATGCTCTGTAAAGGTTCGGAGGGAAAAGCATGGTCTGATTGTACTTCCTGGCCACAGCTGGGAGGTGTGCAAGTTGTATTTTCAGAAGGTGGAAATAATGAAGTTTTGGTAGGCTTTGCTGGAATAAATAGTTTACAAGCTACCAGAGAACTGTCTTAAAACGACTGTTGTGCTTATGGGGTAAAGTAATATAAACAAGAAAAGAGCATGATTGGATTGGGTGGGTTCTTGTGCAGTTGATTCCATTGTGAGATGATCCAACAGGAGCTCATTTTCCTGCAGTGTAAGTTATGTTTATTGTACATTATCCCCCTGCTGTATCGTGTGCCTCATATATTTTGCTTTATGGGACAAATCAGATAACAGTTTAAGGCTGAGTGGTAGCTGACTGTATATATCCCTAGCTAGTTAAACTGCTGGTTGTCAATGGGCATCTTTCATGTGCAAGGCAATTTCGAGGGGATGAGATTCTATCTACCAGAAGTACCTCGAGCACATTTTTATACATGCTCACACACAGTATTTATTTCATAGCTCTCTATGCAGAAGATAGATGGGAAAGATACAATTACTGAAAAGGCCTCAACCTGCTTGTGCCACGGGAGCCTCTTCAGCTCAGAGGAAGGTTTCAAGTGACTGCCCCTTACACAAAAATGATAAAAGTGGTCTCTCTTTTTTCTCTTTTTTAATAAAAGCAGTTCTGTCCCTTCTTCAGTTTCATGTTGCTGGAAAGGATTTCATAGCAGGTGTGCAAATGTTTGTTTGGATTTGATGCCCCACAAGTAGTGTTGATAATTATTGGGTTCCAGCAAAGGAGCTAATGGTAGATTTTGGTTACTTGTTTGTACTCGGTACCCTACGAGCAGCATTGACAATTATCAGTTTTGACCAAATCAATTCCAGCAAGGAGCTAATGGTAGATTTTGGTTNCAGTTTTGGCCAAATCAATTCCAGCAAGGAGCTAATGGTAGATTTTGGTTACCTCTTTGTATTTGGTACCCCACAAGCAGTGTTGACAACTACCAGTTTTGGCCAAATCAATTCCAACAAGGAGCTAATGGTAGATTTTGGTTACCTCTTTGTATTTGGTGCCCCCCAAGCAGTGTTGACAATTACCAGTTTTGGCCAAACCAATTCCAGCAAGGAGCTAATGGTAGATTTTGGTTACTTTATGGCTTTTAAGTTCACAATAAGTCACCCAAAGCTGAAAATATAACTTGGATATCTCCATGGCTTTTCTCTACATGTTTGCTTGGATGTTGAGAAACCAACAAATGTATTTACAGAATAACAAGTTGCCTTATGTAGAGAAATTTGGCTGCATAAAATAAGTGATTTCCACAGTGATGTAGAAGTAGTGAGGTTGTGATGTTATCAGAGCTATGTTATTTACTCTGTTACATGGATCTAAAATTATATTAATGGTATTAACTTCTGTGTTTAAAATATTCTCTGTCCTGGCTGTTTATAGATGCAATGCTCTTCCAGTTTTCTTTATATAAAGAGATGAAAATGGGGTGATGCCTATACCCCTCGAGCTATCTTTGATACACTTCTGTGTGGATTTTACTTGCTTTCTAGAGTAATAATCACAGAATTGCAGGGTGTCAGGGCTGGAAGGGACCTTGAAAGCTCCTCCAGTCCAAACCCCCTGCCAGAGCAGGATCACCTATACCAGATCACACAGGAATGCATCCAGGTGGATCTTGAATATCTCCAGAGAGGAGAGTCCACAAGGCTCCCCTAGCCAGCCTGTTCCAGTGTCACACTCAAAGGGAAAAAGTTCCTCCTTATGTCTCCATGAAACTTCCTATGTGTCAGCTTCCACCCCTTGTGCCTTGTTCTGTCATTGGGCATCACTGAGCAGAGCCTGGCTCCATCCTTCTAGCACTGACCCTTTACATCTTTATAAGCATTAATGGGGTCACCTCTCAGGCTCCTCTTCTCCAAGCTCCCTCAGTCTCTCCTCATAAGAGAGATTCCAACCAGATCTGTAAGGGCAGGATACTTTATAACTGTTAACTGCACATTCCTTTCAGCCTTCTCAGTGTGCCGCACCAACACTCTCTCATTCAAGCTTATCCTGGCTTAAGGTCAGGCTGGATGTGGCACTGGGCAGCCTGATCTAGTGGAAAGTGTCCCTGCCCATGGCAAGAGAGTTGGAATAGATGCTCCTTGAGGTCCCTTCCAATCCTGATGATTCCATGTGATTGTGTGTCTTGAGGTGTCTGCAAATACTTCCATACCCAGCAGAGCAACACAGATGGAAGACAGTACAAGAGAGAGCTATAAAGGTTTTCAGGTACTTAACACATTATTTAGGTAACTTTAACTCTTCTAGACGTTAGGCTTTGCTGTATTTTCCCAGGACCCTTTGTAGAGTGAGGCATGCAGCCTTCATCATCTTCTACAGGGGCTTTTGCAGTCCCTGTGTTCAATGGAAGGAAAAAAACTATCACTGCAGCAAAAGCATAACTAGGATGGCATGGCCTGCAAGCTGGGTGTCTAAAACAAGGCTGCTTCACACATCTCCAAATATAAAAACATCTTGAAGTATAGTAACATAAAACAGCAGGGAGAAAGCTGTTGTTTAGGATGAATAGGTATGCTGGTTCACGAGCAGCATTCTGCCATGTGTATACCCAACACTGCAGATGTGTTTCCCTCCTGATGCTGTAAGCTTCCTGAAGCTGATGCTGTAACCCTGTGCTACTCTGAATTCTGTAATTGTACTGATCCATAGCACACAGGTTTGTTTTTTTTTTTCTTTCCCCAGCTGACCTTTGCTTTTCTCTGACATTTGTAAAATGTGACTAGATGGAACCAGACTAAATAGATGTTAACAGCAATTTTTTTTCTTTGCTACTCTGTTTTTTTCTGGGGGGAAAAAAAAATCTATTCTCTGAAACTGCAGAATGTGAGGAAAAACATGGAAGTTCAGGTATTTGCTATTACTGTGCTACATCCAAATGCAATTAAGGGCATTGACCACTGGCTTATTTTTATGTACTGATTTATACAAATCTATTCAAGAGAGGCCCAGCTGGTGCAAATCGTTACCAAATGCCTTTCACAGCCACCTTTAGCTGGAGAACATTTGTTCTGTGTTAACTGAGACCAAACTGTTTCAAATCACACTGGAACCTCTCAGAAGTATTAGACACGAGTTTGTCAATTGGTTGGAAGGGAAAAATGAATTTCCAGCTTCCCTTACCACCAGATGTGTGTGGTGCAACTGGTCCCAGCGCAGTGCCTCAGCTTTAGGGTGGTGGGGACACTTCCTTGCTGGATAAGGCAACCTTGGCAGTAAAAGCTGTTCACCAACCTATTTATTAGTATCTGTACTCCTCCCCTGCTGTTATATTAATATAATGAATTGTTCACAGGTGCTTCAAATGAGGTTTAGATGATCACTGGGAGCTTTGTTACTCAAACAAGCCAAATTGAAAGGTGCAGATGCAACAGTCCCCTAGCAAAAGTACAATGTATGACTTAATGAAGGTCATTTTACACAGTTTGGCCTTGCTGACCCTAAGAACAATCAGACTGTCATTATTTTACTGTTTCTAGACAGAAAGCTGATTGCTTCTTGCCCACTTGCCTTGATTTTTTTAAAAAAGTCTTTATTACATCATTGGGAGCTCTTAATTGCATGTAATCCTACTCCCTTTTAACTAAAATGAGATAGTTCCCATATGAGTGTTGTTAAACCATGCTCTAAGTCCTGTTTGAGCTCTCTTGTGTGGTAATTTGTAAGTCACCATAAATATTCAAACACTGGGCCAGGTGTGTAGATAGCAAAATGAACATTCTCAGCTGGTTTTGCAGACCAGGTAGATGAGAGGGGTTAGAGGTCATGCCAGATGCATGGTCTGAGCACTTCCTACAGTTCAGATTTGTACTGTCCAAAGTTTCAGCAAGGCCAAATGTCAGGTCCTGCACTTGGATCACAACCCCTAGTAATGCTACAGGCTTGGGGTGGTGTGGCTGGAAGGCTGCCTGGCAGAAAGGGATCTGGGGGTTCTAATGGACAAGCAACTGAGTATGAGCAAGCTGTGTGGCCAGGAAAGCCAATGGCATTCTGGCTGGGATTAGAAATGCTGTGGCCAGCAGGAGCAGGGAGGTGATTGTCCTCTTGTACTAGGCTTTGGTGAGGCCACAGCTTGAGTGTCTTGTTCAGTTTTGGGCATCTCATTACAAGTGAGATGTGGAGGTGTTGGAGCCAGTGCAGAGGAGGGCAACAAAGCTAGGGAGGGGCCTGGAGAATAAATCTGATGAGGAGCAACTGAGGGAGCTGGGGATGGTTAGTGTGAAACAGAGGAGGCTGAGGGCAGACCTCATGGCTGTCTACGGCTACCTGAAAGGAGGTTGTGGAGAGGCTGCTGCTGGGCTCTTCTGACAGGCAATTAGTGATAGAACAAGGGGGAATGGCCTCAAGCTGCAACTGGACAATAGGAAACACTTTTTCCCAGCAAGAGTGGTCAGGCATTGGAATGGGCCGCCCAGGGAGGTGGTGGAGTCACCAGTTCTGGATGTGTTTAAAAGTCATTTGGATGTGGTGCTTGGGGATATGGTTTAGAGTGCACCTTGTAGAGTAGGGATATGGGTTGGACTGGGTGATCCTGGCCAGCAGGGCAAGGGAAGGGATTCTGCCCCTTTACTCTGATCCCGTCAGATCCCACCTGAAGTACTGTGTGCAGTNCAGTGAGGGTGGTGAGACACTGGCACAGGTTGCCCAGGGAGGTTGTGGCTGCTCCCTCCCTGGAGGTGTTCAAGGCCAGGTTGGAGGAGGCCTTGAGTGACCTGTGCTAGTGGGAGGTGTCCCTGCCTTTGGCAGGGGGTTGGAACTGGATGAGCTTTGAGGTCCCTTCTAACCTAAAGCATTCAGTGATTCTGTGATCCTGGGGTTTGTTTTTTGTTTGTTTGTTTTCCCCAAATGGAATGTTTCTGTAATTCTCTTTCCATATTGTGTGGCAAATACAGGATAACTAACAAACTGGCGCCACTCCAGAAAGCTCTGTGTATGGAGTTAGCTTTGTAAATGTTGATTTACTGGTCTGCAAGGTCTCTTCAAAGGCCATGCATGATGTGATAGAGTTGCTGAGCCCAAAAGATGAGGTTTGTGTGGTCGACTTGAAGTGGAAGTGTCAGCCTAGGTATTGGCAGAGACTTAGGCCCTTCCCCTTGGCTTTGTCACAGATTTCAGTGGGATTTTGGAGAAAAGCTCATGCTTAACCTGTACCTCCTCTCCTCGTTATGGAAACAGGGATAAGGATGTTTTTGTATTATCTGTGTTTATGAGTAAGGCTTTTCTCTTGCTGTGTCTTACGCTGCTCATCATAAAGGCACTCCAGTCTCAGCTGAAGTCTCTGGGGCTGCAGTAATTGCAAAAAATGTGAAGGCTACTATACCCAAAGAGCCACTTAATGCTCCTCTCTCCCAAGACAGGAAACAGAAGTCTGTTTTCACTGTTTAAAGAGAATGCACTAAGGTGACAATATGCCTCAAAGGCTCATCTTTGCCTCACTTGACTATCACTTGGCAAGCTCTCTAACGTGCTTACTTTGATAGTTCAGTGACAGATATCACCATGGAGAAAGGACATTGTTTTAACCTTGAGTCCACATTGCAGGGGAAAATTACAGAGGGACAGAAAACCTGTGTACAACTCCTGTGCAATGAGCCGAAGAAAAAGATCTTTGTTGGGCTTTTCATCTAGAGAGGGTCGTGGAAGGCGCTGCCAAATGCTATGGTTTTGTAGGAGGGGGTTTGCAGTGTCTTTGTGCTGTCTGCAAGCGGTCAGTGATGGAATTACCAACGGGATCCCATCCCTGTCAGCAAAGAGGGCTGCTGAGAGCAAAATTAGGGTGTAAATATGGGCATGATATTCTTTGTTCTTCCCAGAAGAGACATCAGCTTTGTTCTTGCTTCAGCAGTGTACGATCTCTCTTGTTCCAACAGGACGTAGCCTATTCAAGATTAGAAATAACCTCTTGGGTGGGTTTTAGTGTGAGAGATGTGGATTTGGATGGTTTTCTGTCCTGTGCCTCGCTAGGCTTTGTTTATAGGAGTTCACGCTGGACTCCTGGGGCAGGTGTCTCTTTCATGCTTATTGGGCTTTATGGCAGAGTCCACAGAGTGGAGCACAGAGGTAATTGTTGAATTCAACCATGAAAACTGCTATTACTTGGTTTCTCTGTGACATCTGTTATATCCTGTTGTGCATGTGATGAGAGGAAGATTTTGTTTCATTTTGAAATCTGTTGGTGAGCTTGAATAGTATCTGAAATAGTTGATGACTCATCAGAACACTCAAAAAAATCCAGGCTTCCTGAGCTCAATGTGAAGTCGTCTTCTGAAGGTGTGGCAAATTTGTGCTCTGGAGAGTGTGATTCAGTTTCCAGACTCTGTTAGAGGCAAAGTCAAGAGCAGGTGTGTCAGACTGCAAACCCCACCCTGGGTTAGAATACAGGGACCTTAGAGCTGCCTTTCAATACCTGAAAGTGTCCTACAGGAAGGCTGCAGAGGGTGTTTTCATGAGGGTGTCTAGAGACAGGACCAGGGGGAATGGTTTGAAGCTGAGAGAGGAGAGCTAGACTGGATCTTAGGAAGCAGACTCTGCAGTAGGCTGCCCAGGTTGTGGCTGCTTCCTCCCTGGAGGTGCTGAAGGCCAGGTTGGATGAGGCTTTGAGCAGCTGAGAGGTGTCCCTGCCCATGGCAGGGAGGCTGGAGTGGATGATCTCTAAGGTCCCTTCCAAACAAAGCCATTCTGTATTAATAGAACAGGACAAGTAGGAAGGTGAATTTGTGGCTACCTGGGTACAAACATTAGCAGCTTCTAGTTTCTTTTGCTGGTCTTGTTGAATTTAAGCAGTTTTGCTGTGAACTCTACTTCCCCCAACCCAAGCCACATTCCTGTCTTCACCCAGGGGTTGTGTACGGAGCACAACTGTGGGCAGCAACAGACAGGACTGAAGCATCCGTTGCTACAGATCTGAACTAACATCAAGGCATGAGGCTGAGGGAGCTGCACACCTCCATTTTGTCATTCAGTATGCATCTTTGCATATGTGTTGCTGGTCACACTCCTCATGGTGCTCTTTCTTCCTCATCAGCAGGCCAGCTGGATCCAGTCTTGCCTACCACCCACTCCTGAGCTGTAGTATTTATCGGTATTTGTCAGTCCCAAGCACTTCTGTTTCAACAGAAGGTAGCTATTCAGTTGAATGCAGTGGGTCTTTTGTGGTCCATTATCTGTTTAATCAAGTTTGGATTTTGTTTTCTTGCGGAAGACCATGCCTGTGGTGTACTTGAAATCCAGAGTGAACATGCTTGCATGTTCAAAGACCTTGTTTTTTTAAGCAGCAAGGAGTTGTCCTTGCTCTGAAATCTGGCAAACATTGAATCATAGAATGGTAAGGTGGGAAGGGCCCTCAGGGATCATCTAGTTCCACCCCCCTGCCATAGGCAGGGACACCTCCCACTAGTACAGGTCACTCAAGTCCTCGTCCAACCTGGCCTTGAACACCTCCAGGGAGGGAGCAGCCACAACCTCCCTGGGCAACCTGGGCCAGTGTCTCACCACCCTCACTGCAAACACCTTCCTCCTAACATCCAGTCTACATCTTCCCTCTGCCAGTTTAAACACATTGCCCCTTGTCCTGTCGTTGCAAGCCCTTGTCAATAGTCCCTCCCCAGCCTTCCTGTAAGCCCCCTTCAGATACTGGAAGGCCACTCTAACGTTTCCTGGAAGCCTTCTCTTCTCCAGGCTGCAGAGCCCCAACTCTCTCAGCCTGTCCTCACAGCATCTTGATGCAGTAATTCATGTTTATGTTGAGGAAACAAACTTCATTGTGCAGGGAGATACACTGAGGCAGATCTTGATGAGAAACAAAGGAATCAGGAAGGAGCTGGGTTATTCAGTTTAACAATAACTGGGGCTTGTTTATGTCTGTACACCACCTTGATTCCATGTAACTTCTTCTGTGGATATGGATGCTGCTGTTTTTGTCAGTTTTGCTAGAGGTTGGCACACAGATTCAGTCTTTGATGCACAATGCATGTGAAAGGAAGCCTTCCAAAAGTTGCAGCAGTGTGTGCTGAACAGCTAAAGCTGGAGCTCAGCCCTCGTATTGGGTCGAAGGGGTGCCACTATTCTCTGATTCTCTGACTGCTACCCTGATTTGGAGAAGCACCACCTTAGCCAGAGGAACCACAGAGCTGACAAACTGTCACCTCTTCTAGGTGTGTGCAGCAGAGCCTCAAACCGAGCCTTCAGCATATGACAACAATCACTGCTTTTTAAATCCCATTTGTTAATCTTTGAAACCCTCCTGGGTTTGTGGGAGTGGAGGACAACTCCAACACTGGGATGTATAGGTTCTGTCTGGGATCTGTCATAATTTCCTCTCAAAATGAATGAGTGACAGAGACATTTAGGAACCTGAACTGTACCATTAAGCAGTTTTCTAATATAAATAAGTGGTGTGCTTTTGAGATGCTTTGTTAAACCTCCATGTTTTGTCTCAGGCTAATGTATAATCTCTTTTGAGTTGAAGGATTGCCTTTTAAACTAAACAGTAAACCCCCTTTAGAAATGAAGCTTTGATCTCGTTGACACCTATGAATTTATCACAAAATACAAATACTTTAAACATCCTTCATTTAAATTGTTATTTGAAGATTTATATTATTGCATGGAGTTGCTATGGTGGCACTTGCAATTTACATTTCTGCCTGGAAGGCTGAAAGAGGGGGAAAAAAATTGTGAATACTGAATGTCAGAAAGTAATTTGTCAAGTTTTGAAATGTACTACAGGAATATCAACTTAGGCAAACATGTTTGGATGAACTCTGGCATGCTGCCCAGAGCTGAGGTTTCCAGGCTTGTGCAGTTCTTCACTGTTCTGAGCTTGTGGGGATTGGTACCTCCAGGGTCCAGCCTTCTTGCTGGACAAATGGAAAATTGACACCCCCAGGAGCTAGTCTTACCTGTATGTTAAATTAATGGTGTGTTGTAAGGCTCCCAAAGCACAGAGATCTTGTTGTGTTGGAACTGCAGGTGTTAGCTCTGGCAGTTGTGGACTGTTGAGCCACATACAGAGAATAATAGAATGGCTTATGTTGGAAGGGACCTCAGAGATCATCTACTCCAACCTCCCCACTGTGAGCAGGGACACCTCTCAACTAGACTCAGCGGCTCAAGGCCTGCCCTTGAACACCCCCAGGGAGGAGGTATCCACAACCTCCCTGGGCAACCTATTACAGAGTCTCACTACCCTCATACTGAGGAATTTCTTCCTAAGCTCCAGTCTAACCCTGCTCTCCCTCAGCTTCAAACCATTCCCCCTTGTCCTGTCTCTAGACACCCTGATGCAAAGTCCCTCTGCAGCCTTCCTGTAGGGATCCCTTCAGCTATTGGAAAGCAGCTCTAAGGTCCCCCTGGAGCCTTCTCTTCTCCAGGCTGAACAACTCCAGCTCCCTCAGCCTATCCTTCTAACAGAGGTGCTCCAGCTCTTAGATCATCCTTGAGGCCTTCCTCTGGAAGTCTTGAGTTGATCAGCAAATAAAACAGTTTCACATCATTCCTCAGTCCTTTACTAAAATGTGCTTCACAGCCTCAAGGGTGGATGAGTTTCAGGAATGGTCCTATCAATGTCAGTTCAACTTCCACCAGGAAGAAGTAGTGGCAGAACAGTTGGTAATCAGCAGCTGTTAAAGAGGCTTTGGAAATGCTGGTGCTGGGTCAAGTGACAAAAGGAAGTATCTGTGATTTGATACCCATGAGCCACACTGAGAAGCTGAACACTTGGAAACTGAGTAAAAGGAAAGGTCAGGAATGAAGACAGTGAAGGCAAAGAAATGCAGAAGCTTCTATTTGAGTAAGAGATTTAAAAAAAACATATATTCTTGTTAACAGTAACACAATTAATCTATTTCATACTTTCCAAGATAATTTTACATAGCAGTGGGCTCAACTCACTTGCAAACTGGGACTGAGCAAGGTTCAAAGGCAAGTGTTGGGAACCTTTTCTTGTGCCTAACAGAAATAACACATTAAATCTCCCTTGAAAGTGCCTTTTTCAGCTTGTGCTGTTAATGCCACGCTGAGGGCATTTTTCAGGAGGAGCCTGAGGTTAAGAAAAACACCCACTGAATAACTAGTGGCACTTACTTCAGCACTTGAGTTTTTCTCAGAGGTCTTCCATCCAATTACTGACCAGATCCAGTGATATTTAACTTATCAGATCTGACAAGAGCTGAACTCGAGGTAGAGTGACTGCTTAAACATTTATTTGTGTCAATGACACGTTTAAAACTCTCTGCTCTGTCTCAATATTTAAAGGAAAATATAAAGAGGAAGATGTAATGTGACACGAGAGGAAATGAAAAACAGCCTTGCTTGCTGAGGACATTGACTGCACACAATTGCTGTCTCCTGAATACCTGTTATTTGGCAGAAATTGAGGGGAATGCAGCCCTAAACATCATGCTCGTCTGTCTCTCTTTCACACAAATGATGCTCGACAATGGCAAGGGGATCCTTTGGCTGTCAAAAAATCACAAGATGTGACAACAGCCAAGATCTTTAAGAACCTCTGAGTCTGAAGTTTTTGATTGTAAAGCTAACAGCTGAAAATGAAAAGACAATGAAGATAACTACATACTTAGTCAAAGGAAGTCACCGTATTGTCCAAACAAGAGAGCGGAGATGTGTTGGCGGCTTGTTAAAGTCGACTACATCTTAAGTGCAAGCTGCAATAAGCTTCTTTCATGGAAAAGCAGAGTTTAAAACAACAGCTCCTTTTACTGCCTAATTGAGAAGAAAACCACATTTTAAAATTCTCTCTGAAGCAGACCTGTGTTTTCTATGGGTAGATAGACTTTTGTGTAGTAAATATCCATACCCTTACCTCTTTCTATGTGTTTGAATTATGTGAGCACATTCCAAAGGAAGGAGTGTGCAGGGTTAGAAGCTTCCACCCCACCCCCCCACTAATTTACCAGACCAGCTCAGCGAGCTTGGAAGTGAAATAAAGCTTTATTTACAGCAAAGCAAAATTTACAAGCGTATATACACAATATATTTACAAGTATTTACAACTATATACAAAGTAGAAATAATACAGAAATCCAAACTCCCTCTCGGACCAAAGAAACTGCCCAGAAGGGGCTCAGAGCTACCCTACTTTCCTAGGCAGACTAAGAAAAACAGCCAGCAAAGCTTAAGTTGTTATATCTTAGCCAAGATTACTGGAGAGATATTAAATATTAGAGAGATAAGGGAGCAGCACTGCAGACCAGAGTGGGACAAATGGTTGACATTTTGGCTTTTTATCCCTCTCACCAAACCAATGAATGATGCAGACCTCGTAATTGTTTTCTTTTCACCACCAACAATCTAATTTCTCTCATTAAAACATTCCAATGAGTCTCAAGGTGGAACGTGTGGGCTTGCAGTATAGAAGGGATGCTGAAAATTTTCTTCATCCATGAGCTTTTTTCTTAGAAAGGAGCTTATTAAATCCCCAAATTTCTTTATGTGGATCATCAGTGATGTCCAGGCAGGGGGATGGGGGCGGATGAAAGAACAAATGAAACATGCAACATGTGCTTGTATCATGCTCTTAGCAACGTGTTCTCTGTTGGAACCTGACACTTATGTTTGCAAAAGCAAACCCACTCTAAATTAGTTTGCAGTTAATTGGCTGTGAAGGGAAGTGCACCTTGCCAAAAACAGGGATTTGAAATACGAAGCCTTTTGGATTTGCGAAGTAGTCGATCACTCTACTTGAAGAATCGCAGGCACTTTGCTGGCCATCTGGGAAATAATGTGGTTCATAATCTCCAGTGCTTTTGTAAATTCATTATTTGGCAAGAGGGGCACCTACTTGCTGCCATCTACTTGAAGATTGATTTTAGAGGGGCAGTCTTAAAAAGGTATGTTGGAGTTCACAGAATTACAGAATAATGGTCTGGCTTGGAAGGGACCTCCAAAGATCATCTGGCCAATGCCCCCAGCTAGATCAGGTCACCTACAGCCCTGTTGAACCTCACCTTAAACATCTCCAGGGATGAGGCCTCAACAACCTCCCTGGGCAAACTGTTGCTCCTTTGGAGGTGAGGAGAGGGATTTCCATAGAGTTAGCTCAATAATGTTTTGAATACGTGATGAAGAATAACAGAAGCCAGCAGCTAAAGCATGAACCTTGTAGTGGCCTTCCAGTATCTGAAGGGGGCTTACAAGAAGATTGGAGAGTGACTATTTGCAAGGTCTTGTAATAACAGGACAAGGAGTAATGGTTTAAACTGGCAGAGGGGAGATTGAGACTGGATGTTAGGAGGAAGTTGTTTGCAGGGAGGGTGGTGAGACACTGGCACAGGTTGCCCAGGGAGGTTGTCGCTGTTCCCTCCCTGGAGGTGTTCAAGGCTGGGGTGGATGGGACCTTGAGTGACCTGTACTAGTGGGAGGCGTCCCTGCCTATGATGGGGGATTGGGACTGGATGAGCTTTGAAGTCCCTTCCAACCTAAACCATTCTATGGTCTTTTGGTCTTTTTCTGTTTTTCTTGCTGAGACTGAAAATTGAGTGAATGGTCATGTGTATAACAATGGTGGATGTCTCTGTAGTGTTACACATCCGTGCCTGTCTCTGGTCTTTCCAAACATTAGTGGAGAAAGTCTTAGAGTAGGCCTGTGCTAGAGATGGACATAGAAAAAGTACAGGTTGAATTACTGTGCTGGTTTGAGGCTAATTGGAATATTTTAGTGAAAGGAATTAGATTATTGGTTGTGAAAAGAAAATAATGATGAGGTCTATATCATTCATAGGTTTGCTGAGAGGGATAAAAAGCTAAAATGTAAATAATCTTACCTGACCTTGACTTTGTCCTGGGATATTGCCCTATTGACTTCTCCTTCGATCTGCTCTCACATCTCTCCTCCAGTCTCGGCTAACAACTCACACATAAACTTTGCTGGCTTTGGGGTTTTGTTTGCCTGTGAGATAGAGAGGGAGAAAGAGGGGACAGCTTTGAGCCCTTCTGGGCAGTTTCTGTGTCCGGGAGGGAATTTCAATTCTGTATTACTTCTAATTTGCATATAATTGTAAATACTTGTAAATCCATTGTGTATATGCTTGTAAATTTTGCCACAGTGTACCCATAGCTTCATCTTACTTCCAAGCCGTCTGAACTAGTCTGGTTAATTTCAAATAGTGTGTGGGTGGAAAGATCCTAACCCACATGGCTTATCCAAGGCAACGCAGGCAGGCAGTGACAGAGCTGGGATTTATCCCGAGCTCCTGATCCTTTTTGCATGTCTAACTGCAAGACTGTGCCATCTTTATTGAGATACATGGAAGGAAGAGTTTCTTCTGTGACCAAGTTGTAACATAGTAGGAGCAGACATAAGTACATCTTCAGAAACCAGTATTGAGCCTCTGAAACTTTCAAGACTCAATTGAACTTTCAGTATTTTCATTTTAGTAGATACTTGGGACTTTTCAGGATAAACCATGTTTCACCAGATTGCACTGTGTGGTCAACAATTATCAGAACCTCTTCCTGATGTGTCCATAGCTAGAAGATAGAGGTGCTTCTCATTTTCCATGAAGGATCACCACAGTTCTTCTGTGTGGATCTTTTGGACTGGCAAGAGTAGTGTTCAGCAACATAGTCTGTTCAGTCACTTGACAGCTGAGTAGGTAAAAGTAGGTAAGAAAATAGCAATAATAGGTTCTTGAATGAAATGAAAGGGCTGAGTTTCTCCCCATTTGAGAAAACAGAAGGTGAATACAAAATTGGGATTAATTCTTCTGAGAAGCTCAGGAGCTAACTGTGTGGCTACAGTGGTAAGAGATGGGCTACCACGCAGCAGCAGGAGGTATTATTTGCAGTCAGTGCCTAATTGCCTTAAAGGAACTTATTAAGCTGAAACCACTATTGTGTGAGGAACTATTCATGTAGAATATCTCCGGAGTGATGAAGACAGTCCTGCTGTGGGCTATAATATACATCAGTAAATTTGAAGAGTGGTTTTGTGAGGAAGCTGGAGTTTGGAGAGCTGATTTGGCAAGGGATGGTCTGGACATTGTTCTGTATTTCAGTAAGATGTTAATAGCAAGAGGAATGGCTGTGGTTCTCTTTTCAGATATTGGAACACGCACTCCAAAAATCACACTTGAATTGAGTAAAGTGTAACAAATATCTTTCACTTCTAGATTCTCTGAAAGCACTGCCTAAAGCTCTCAATAATTTCTCTGTAACATGGGCTGGAGCACCTCTGCTATGAGGAGAGGCTGAGGGAGTTTGGGTTGTTCAGCCTGGAGGAGAGAGGACTCTGGGGGATGTCAGCTGCCTTCTGATAGCTGAAGGGATCCTATAGGAAGGCTGCAGAGGGACTTTTCGTGATGCTGTCTAGCAATGGGACAAGGGGGGAAGGCTTGAAGCTGAGGAAGAGTAGGCTTGGGCTGGATCTTAGGAAGAAGTTCTTCAGTACAAGGGTGGTGAGACTGGAATAGGCTGCCCAAGGAGGCTGTGGCTGCCTCCTCCCTAGGGGTATTCAAGGGCAGGTTGGATGAGGCCTTGAGCAGCGGAGTCTAGTTGAGAGGTGCCCCTGCCCATAGTGGGGAGGTTGGAGTAGATGATCTCTGAGGTCCTTTCCACCCTGAGCCATTCTAGAATTCTATGATTGTTTTGTAGCCCTTTATAATCACCTCAGGTTAACAAACATGAATTAGTTTAATGACAATAAGAGCTCTATTCCATCTCAGGGAGTCTCCTATTCTCATTAATACTAATGGATGTTACACACATGCACTGATGAGAACCTTACAAAGTTGTGGCCCAGTGATTTACCTTTTATGCATGATGATTCTAGTTCTCTGGTTTGGGCACTGGATTAGCATTTCACCTGAGAAACACATAAACTGCAGCTGGACAAAACCCAGTGGATTAAATAAAACTTTGTTCTCCTCAGCCAAGAGAATGCTAAAAATCTGTATTGCTAGAGCATATGTTAGGAAGAGAAGCTCTGGGGATCCATCTTGCAGCTGATGGTCCTCATTTAGGTCTTCTCTGAAAGGAAAGCAGTTCCATTCCTTGCTTGTATGCCTAGCTCGGGTTAACTGATGCTAATTAACCTGCTGGTGAGGTGAAAGCATGAAGGTTTTTTTGTGTTCTCAGTTCTTGTGGAGACAGAAATCATGACTGTGAGTTACCAATGAATTCACTTGCAATAATTACCCTGCAAATTATCTCTTCTTTCCAGGTAAACATTTTTACTCTGCAGGGTGCTTCTTCCATGGGTTTACTATAACTCCAGTTCTTGTCATAAATTGAGTAGTACAACAAATTACTTAAATTCCAGGAGTGCAGGTGTCAGTGGTGGATAATTTAATGTTATTTTGAGGCAATTCTTCAAACAATTTATGCAGTGCTGTTGCTTATAAGACCAAATGCATCCCTATCTCAACTGATGTGTACCAAAACACTTAAAGCAGCTTGTGGCCATTGTCCTGTTATTTTAAATCTAATCAGGAAGTAAGAAGATGATGCTACTTTCCCTTCAGCTATTTTAACAAGTGCTATGGGATTCCTGTCTTCAACTCTTGCAGCCGGTCAGCGATTAGTGGAAATGACATCTTTGGCCTACAGTTCTTAATATATAACTCATAACAGTTTATCACTCTGGTTATACAGTACATCAAAAAGGAGAATATAGAATCATAGAATGGCTTGGGTTGGAAGGGACCTCAAAGGTTGTCTAGTCCAAACCCCCTACAGTAAGCAGGGACATTCTCCATTAGATCAGGTTCAACAAGGGTCTGAGCAACCTGACCTTGAATATCTCCAAGGATGGGGCCTCAGCTACCTCCCTGGGCAACCTGTTCCAGTGTTCTACCATGCTTGTGGTGAAGAACTGTTTCCTAACATCTGGAAAGGTGCTGTTAGGTTTCCTTGGAGCCTTCTCTTCTTTGGGCTCAAAAACTCCACCTCCCTCAGCCTGTTCTTGCAGCAAAGGTGCTTCAGCCCCCACAGTCATTTTTGTGGCCTTCTGCTGGACCTGCTCCATCAGGTTCATGTCCTTCCTGTGTTGGGGGCTCCAGAGCTGGATGCAGTGCTCCAGGTGAGGTCTTAGCAGAGCAGAGGTGAAGAATCACCTCTTGACACTTCTTCTGATGCAGCCCACAATGCTGCTGGCCTTCTGGGCTGCCAGTATACTCTCTTGGCTCAAGTCCAGCTTCTCATCCACCAGCACCCTAAAGTCCTTTTTCTGCAGGGCTGCTCTCAATCCCATTGTCCCCCAGCCTGGATTGATACCTAGAATTGCTCCAGCCTAGGTGCAGGACCTTGCACTTTGCCTTGTAGGAATGTTGGGAGTTTAGATATAGGAATGTTGAGTTTAAAATAAGCTTTACAGATAAAGACAAAAGCAAGCTCTGTCAACCTTCACACCAAACCTCTTGCTCCTTTTGCCTCTTAGTCATGTTTCTCACTCAAGAGGAGGAACTCTGACTATAGATAGATAGATAGATAGATGCACATACCTATATCTAGCTATAGATATATGTTCTTATGTGAGCCTTTGTGTTGTAAAGTTATGGCCTAAAAAGTGGTTTACATTAAAACAGAGCAGATTGCTTATGGCAGCTCCTGCATAATGAAGGAGCACAATGAAGGAGTGCAGTTCATATTGCTCTTCAGGTCTGTTCTATTTTCATAGGTTTTTTTATTTTTTTAAAGTAGAAAATTGCATAGTATAATTACAAGTTAATTTGCATTCATATTACAAGCTCTGAGCTAGTACAGTCTTTTATATTTAAAAAAAATATATCATTAGCAAGTGTGACTTGCATCCATAAATTTTGGAAATGGGAATGAAGTTTACACTTATTCCAAGTTCCTTCTCTTCTTCTAGTGACCATGAAATTATAGAGTTTTCAATATATGGTGAAACCAGGAGGGGCATCAACAAAACTTCTACGCTGGACTTCCTAAGGGCAGACTTTGGCTTATTTAAGGAACTAACTCAGAAAGTTCCTTGGGAAACAGCCCTTAAAAACAAAGGGGTCCAGACACGCTGGACCTACTTCCCAGAAGGAACTCCTAAAGGCTCAGGAACAGGCTGTGCCAATGTCCCAGAAGATGAGCTGACAAGGGAGACAGCCAGACTGGATGGGCAAGGAGCTTCTAAAGGAATTAAGGGGAAAAAAGAGGGTGTATCACATTGGGGAAAAAAGGGGAGGTGTCTCAGGAAGAGTTTAAGGATGTTGCTAGGTCTAGTAAGAAAAAAAATTTGGCAAAAGCCCACTTAGACTGGCCACTGCTGTAAAGGAGAATAAAAAATGTTTCTATAAATATATCAGTGGCAAAAGAAGGGGCAAGGACAACCTCCACTGCTTACTGGATGTGGAGGGGAATATAGTAACAAAAAATGAGGAAAAGGCAATGATACTTAACACCTTCCTTGCCTCAGTCTTCAATAGTGGGACAGGTTGTGTCCAGGACAAGTGGCCTCCGGAACTGACAGATGGAGCCAGGGACCAGTATAGTCCCCCTGTAATCCATGAGGAAGCAGTAAGGGACCTGCCGAGCCGCTTGGATCCTCACAAGTCCATGGGACCAGATGGAATCCATCCTAGGGTGCTGAGAGAGCTGGCAGATGAGCTGGCCAAGTGACTCTCTGTCATTTATCAACAGTCCTGGCTCACTGGAGAGGTCACTGAAGCCTGGAAGCTGCCGATGTGATGCCCACACACAAGAAGGGCCGTAAGGAGGAACTAGGAAATTCCAGACCTGTCAGCCTGACCTCAGTGCCAGGGAAGGTTATGGAACAGGTTATCTTGAGTGCTGTCACAAAGCACCTACAGGATGGCCAAGGGATCAGGCCCAACCAGCATGGGTTTAGGAAGGACAGGTCCTGCCTGACCAACTTGATTTCCTTTTATGCTCAGGTTACCCTCCTGGCGAATGCAGGGAAGGCTGTGGATGTAGTCTACCTGGACTTCAGCAAAGCCTTTGACACTGTCTGTTACAACAAGCTCCTGGCAAAGCTGGCAGCTCATGGCTTGGACAGATTAACGCTGATATGGGTCAAGAACTAGCTGGAGGGTTGAGCCCAGAGAGTGGTTGTGAGTGGTGCCATATCCAGTTGGCAGTCTCAAGTTGTTCCAGGGGAGATATAGGCTGGGTATTAGGAGAAAGTTCTTCACAGAAAGAGTGATTGGCATTGCAATGGGCTTCCCAGGGAGGTGGTGGAGTTGCTGTCCCTGGAGGTGTTCAAGAAATGCCTGCATGGGGCACTTGGTGCCATGGTCTAGTTGATTGGCTAGGGTTGGGTGATAGGTTGGACTGGATGATCTCGAAGGTCTCTTCCAATCTGGTTGACCTTATGATTCTATGAGTAGGTAACAACGAGCAGCCTTCCTGTAAACAGCAGGATCTCAGGGAGGCCAGCAACATGGTAAATGCAAATTCACTTCATAGTGGGATGGGCAAGGATGTAAAGGAGTTCATTTCCTCTTTCCTCAACCCCCCAAATATTGCCTTTTTGGAACTAAAAAGCACCAACATTTTATTGGACTTCATACTTGCAGAGAAGCATAGCCACATGTCATCTGGAGGATGCTGTCTGTCATTTTCTAATGGGAAGGTGACTTCTGTTACTTTTTCCTGAAGTTATGTGTCTTCCTGAGACAGAGGGATTCTTACCAATGGGAAATATTAGTGCAATTAAGTTTACTACCAAGGCTTAATTTTTTTTCATCCACATTAGAATAAGTGGGTGCAATTGATAATCCTGCCTTTCATTTCTATAACGAATGGAGCTGAAGAAAGCAGATCTGTAGTAAAAGTCTCCATTCCATCAAGTACTTCTATAAATGTGGTATGGCTGTTGAAGTGCATTTTTGTTACATCATAAAGGTTATTAGATGACTTTACCTTTTATGCTTGATACCTAATGTGCTATGAGAAGGATAATTAAGGAAAATGAAACAGAAAATATTTGAGGATGCTATCGGATCTCTGCACACACTTGTAATCAATCTGTTCAGTCAGCCTTTCCCTCTGCTCTTGGATGGGTGCTCCCTCCTCAGTTAAGCATGTTGCCACATTAGTTCAGATCTCCTGCCTGTCAATTGGAGGTAAAATAACCTGTAGACATCTTTCTACTTTGCGAGCATCTTGGTGATCACTCCTTAGCTGTCATCCTGAAGAGTGCACATCAGCAGTTAGATATATGCATGCTGCATAACATCTCGCTTGTAATTTCTGCTCAGATGGGATACTTTGCAATAGTTTGAGCCCTCTCCCCTGAGATGCTGCCGTTCAGACCCGGGTAGACAAGCCGGGTCTGACCGGAGACTGCAGAAAGCTTTTCTTCTAATAGTTTGCCTCAGTTAGGTAGAGCAGAGCAGCTTTTGCACCTTGATTGGAGATAGTATGAGTGAAATGGCAATAACCTGGCGAATGTACTCCTCTCCTGTATGTAAATCCTTTCAGGAAGTGCATGACAGCCTCTGTTTTCTCTGCGTCTCCGTTTGTAAAGAAGCTGTTATCGCAGAATAAGTTTAATGGGTCGTGAATTTTGTGTTGAAAGGAGAGTCTCTCCATGACTTCTGATCTGCCTGCAATAGACCTATTGGCTCGACCGCAAGTGCATTAGGCTAAATATGCTTCCTCCATTGACTCTGAAGGTAACAGCCCTAAATGCCTCATTAAATTTTCATGGGTGACTGAGAGAAGCCATGAGAAACGCACCACACTCGTAACGGTGTAACGGCGGGGGCCCCCGCCGTCCGCCAAAAGGGGTCGTGGCCATCAGCTGCCGGGGAGAGACCGAGGGGGCAGCCCGGGCACAGAGCTCCAGGGCGCTGAGGGAGGGTCGGGGTGGGGTTAGGAGAGGGGAGCCCTTGTTCCTGGGGCCGGTTTCACCCGTGGGCAGTGGCCGCCTTCCCCGCGCCCCTCGGGGGAAGCCCCTTTTACCGGCACCGCCGCCTCGCCGCCGCCCTGGGCGGAGCCGCGGGAGCCGGGCGT
>VWYK01016043.1:0-20560 GCA_013399775.1 Semnornis frantzii | reverse complement strand
TTTTTTCCCATCAGCAATGTAACTCATTGCATAAAAGAAAAAAAAAATATATAGTAGAAATAGGACTGGGCAGTGACTTCTTGTAGTGACAAAACTATGATAATGTGATAGAAGATAGATAGATGTATTAGCAGTGAATGGATGGATAATCCCTGCAGCTGTGCTTCCAAAAACTGCCCATCCACTTATTTTACAGAAGGCTTTATAAGAACACAGAAACCTGTACCAGGTGATGTACTGATCCTAGGCATCGACAGCTTAAAACAGCCACAGGACCAAAATCCACCAAAAGAACAGGGCAGTCACACTTCCACTGTATGTGATAACCTTCTGACAACTCTGTTGTGGGCTAACTCTGCTGACCATCTGCATTAGTGCCTCACTGCTCTGCTCAGACCAGCATATCCTTAAACCATGGCTTAAGGAGAGGAGAGATGGAAAGGTCTGAGATGAGTCACAGCCTTCATCATCCACTGATGGACAATGCACTCTACAAACTGCCTCATGTGGGAAATGAGAGGTCTGTGTCTTTGAGGGACATGGTGAAAGAGATTGAGAAAGAAGAGAGCACCCCAATAAACCTTCCCAAAGCAATGATGCCTGATTTATGTTCCCTCACATATGGTGGGGCCTTTATTCCCTTTCACTCCTGCAGGAATAATAGTCTTGCATTGACATCTAAGAGCAGTGCCCTCCTTCAATGCCCTCTTGCTAGCAAAGCTCCTCCTAGCTTGTTGACTGGCTTACTCATTGAGTTTTATGCAGATTAATTGCATTCTGACAGACACTAATGAGGATACTAATGAACTAATTAACATTTTTGGTAGCTGAGCTTCCTGGGAATGCAATGGGTGCTGCTCTTCACATATGTCATTATGACAGCCTCTGCTCTCAACTTAATCAGAGATTTCCACCTGTTTTCTCCTTGGTAAACCTTAATGGAATAGAAGGATCATGTGAACTGAAGAGATATACTGTGCAGTCCTTGAATCATGGATCCCAAGAATGTGCATCCATCAATGGGACAGGCAATGGTGGGAAAGAGAAATAGAGGATCAGCCACCTGAGTACAGCCACATATATCCCATAAATCATCCTAAGACATAAGGTTTCATCCCTGTGGTAGTAAGTTTTAGAGTAATTATATGTTTTTCTTGCCTATTGGTCACAGCAAGGATGAGGAACTAAATGCTTGACAGACAAGATACGATAAATAAATTAATTTAGTGTAAAAAGACAACTTTCAGAATTGTTTNNNAAAGAGCTCTGGTTAATTCAGAATGGGGAAACATACATAAGGCCTTCTGATGGACTGTATCTCTGCAAAGTTAAAACACAGCATATGGGACAGAGCTGCTAAATTTTAATGTGCGATCTGTGCTTTGGAAGAAGATACCAGATATGCCAAACTCCAGTTCTTGTTATTCTATTTCTGTTCACAGCTGTAATGGAGAGATTTCCCTTGGTTAAAATGAGTTTTAAAACTACCTAAGCTCATTATTCACAGGATCTACTGGGCTGTTTGGGATATTCTGGGAATGTTAAAGTGAAGAATTGGAATGGAAGAATGGAGAGAAAAGGGAGCAAAAGCTGTTGGAAAAGAGGAAAGCTAAAGAGACAACTAGGAAATCACCAAAGTTGTGTGTCAGCAAGAGATAGACACACTGCACAAATATAAGTGGGAAAAGGCAACAAACTGAAAGAAAGCAGTGTTTCTATTCACCTCTCTCTGCTTCCTGATAATGTCAGCGGGACAAGGCATTAGCCCTTGTAAGACCGTCTTGTGGTTGTAGAAGGGAAGTATGCTGGTACACCTCAGGAAATAGCAAATAATGACTGCATGTGTTCTGCGTGGTTTGGACAACTGATTGTTTGATAAGAAATACTGCAGATACCCAACCAGCTATGTATTAGCTTTCAGGGCAAGGCAGACAGAAATAAAAGTGGTAAATTTTAGCACAGTTGCACTTCTGAGTGTCATGAAGTTCTGATACAAAAACAGGACTGCAATTTGTTTAAAAATGTGCTCCTGTCTCCTACATGGCAGCATCCTATCAATCACTGTGGCAGTGTTAGGACTTCTGTGTGCTTGTACAAGAATGCCTTGTCACAGTATTGCCATGTGACTTTGAGAAAAGGACAGTCACAAAAGCAAGGATGTTTTTAAGAAGATTATATATAAACATCAGGAATTGTTACCTTAAAATCAACCCTTATCTCAAAGAAGGGGGCTGAATAAAGTGAAAATTATAAATAATATTGTAAATAGTAGATTGCAATATTATGTAACTTTTTTTTTTTCCACTGTGACTGGATTTTTTTTCTGAATTGTTTTGTTACTAAGATAAAACAGAAAGCTAAGAAACTGGCAAAGCTCAGTTCTTCACTGTACCACTTATTCTATGCATAGCCAAACACAGATATTATTACAATTTCTCTGCCTTGGTTTCCCTGTGAGGTAAGGAACAAGCAGGTATTCCTGCTAATAGCATCATGATTACTTTATGAGGCTTAAATGGCATTAGGAGTTTTCAGATCCACTGAGAGTAAATACTAAAAATAATTGATTTCCGTAGAAGACAATATACAAGCTACAAGAAAACAGTACATGATAATGCTCTGGAACAATGACCTGACTTCACCAGGTACAATTCCTTTAAAGTATGTTGGGACCAGGTTTTTAGTTTCTCTTGAGTTAGCATTCCTTCTCATCTTTATTGCTGCACACATTATATCCAGACTCTTTCAGCTGCATAACCAAGAGGGTGAAGAGAGTTGCACTGCTTCATCCCATGTCACACAAGACAACAACATGCCATCTATCTATCTGGGCAGCTAGTATCTCTTCATTTGCAATGGTAAATCTGTGCTTTCTTGCTTTGTATTCAAGCTGTGGAGAGGCAGAAATAACTGGGGCAAAGTTCTTAAGTGCAGGATTTTGCAGCTTTTATTCCCATGTTGCATAAGATGTTATATGAGTGCATGAAACACCAAGTTAAGATTTATCTAGAATTTAATGATGCAATTGCCCCATTCCATAGAAAACTGCAGGAATCACTAATTACATCTCTTTGAGGCCAAGCTAGTCAGCTCACATGAAAAGACAGGCCGAAAAAAATAATTACTGTTAACGAGTGAACTGAAACTATTATGCAGACTTCCCCAATGTGCAGAAGAATCTGAACAAGATGGAGAGTAACAAACAGCAAATGTTGCTTGAGGACATGGAAATTTCTGTGTCCTCAAGTTTGGAGGAAATCTAAGTGGTCAATGGAAAAAATGTGAGCACAGACTTCTGCCCTAGGGTCACAAAGACAAATTGGGATGCAGATGAGACACTGCTTTCTGCAGAACCACTGAGCTGGAGGAACAAATTAAATTATTGCCATCAGCCAGGACAACTGAAGACCAGTTCAAAGTCTCCCTCCCCTTTCCCATTTATCTTCTTCCAGCTGGTACTGTCAGCTCAGATGTTGTGAAAAAAATTCTCCTTCTCTGGTGAGAAGTGAATGTGTGCTGTAAAGACTGTCTTGAAATAAAACTGGGCCACCTGCCAAACTTGGATTCAGAGCTCTAAGTTGTTCCAAAATAAGCACGAATACCTTCCCTGTGTGATGAGAGCCCAGCCCATGGCTGTCTTAATCTTTTCCACCTCTCCTATATTCTCTTTGCTAACATCCAGTGACTCACCCCATAACTGTACCCTGCTTCCCAAGACTAGCCAGTGTTTTTACAGGGCAGTGCTGGTCCTAACACTGGCTCAGTCTTTCCACAGGGTACTGTAGAAGAGATCTGGGCGCTACAAACCTACCACCTCCCACAAGAACACATCTATTGCTCCAGCATTGCTGCTATCTAGTGCCACGTTGCACATCAAGCTGTTTTTCCTTCAAATGGACAGAAGCCTTCAACTACCTTGTATCAAAGCCTCCATATCAGCAGATGCTCTAAAAGGGTGGTTTGATAGGATGCAGGACTGGGAAGGGTGGTACATGCAAGATCCTTACAAGCACATGGTTATATTTGCCATTGCAATATTTATGCTCGAAGTTCGATCCAACTGTAAGCCCAAGTCTTGGTCTTTTGTTTCATTAATGGGGACACTTTGGGGGAAAAGAGTTTTTTTGACATTTCAGGTTTTTAGTTTGCTTTGAGACATCAGAGCCCTTTTGAGTATTAGCTTGATAGAGATTTCAGTAGAGTATCTTTCAGAGATTCAGTAAATATCCTTATTGGTTTTAGACAGCATCAAAGACAGAAAGTGGGGCCAGCTGAGCTGTCAGGCTCTAGCAATTGCTATAATTTTAAAAGATAAAAAGAACTCAAAAGCTGAACTGGCAGCATTTTTAATTTACAGAGCGGACTAGAAGAAACATTTAAGGAGAGGGATGTTGCAGAATAGGAGAGAGCTGGAATAGTAAAGCAGAACTGAAATCTCACTTGCCATGCTTTATGAGACAATGGGAGAAAATAGCAGTGAGTTATACTGCTAGCAAGGTGACCTAAAGTGCTTTCACGGTTGAACTCACAACTTGCACAAAATAGTCATGGTTTAGGGCCTGTGAGACAGAAATAAATTTAAACCTTGTGTTTTTTACACTGCCAGCAGTACTCCTTTCTTTCTTCTGTATTCTCCTGTCCTTGCTGAGTGTGACACTTAGAGCCTGTGATCTGCGGGAGTGTTAGAGAACAGAAGCAGGTGTGATGATAGCTTTAGTCTATTTATATCTACACAAAATGTACCTCAACCTTGAAAATTCTCCCAGGCTCTCTTCTCTCATTTTCAAACAATGTCATTATTGTGGATGGCGACATACCCAGTTGGGAATCACTTACTGTACCCATGTGAAATACAGCTTCTGATGGATGCAGAACCAATCAGGCAATCAAGGTAGATCTAGAGATACCTGGTCAAGTGGAATCAAGCTGTGAACAGCAAGGGAAAGCCATCGCAGAGCACTAGATGACACAACACTGCCAAGAATTTTGAAGGCAACGACTTAGAGGTGGGCTTCAGAACAGCCAGAGTATTACAGACTCATTGTTTTCCTCATGAGCTTCTCCAGGGAGCTATCCTTTTCCTTGAGTTCAGTCCACTTGCTTCAGCATTTCCAAATATCCTGTAACTCTTCCAGGTTCATTTCATGTGGTTTCTTTAATTCAAATGCTTCATACAGCACATGTGTATAGGTTTACTGAGTAAGTTCAGACCATTCTAGCTTCTTCATTATCCTTCTTCCACTGATTTTGCTTACTTGTTTTCCTTAGTTCAGATGCAAATACACTAAAAACAGTAAGTAGTGCTCAGTATGTTCTGAGGCTTTATCAGTGCCACAACCTCTTAAATACAGCAACCTAGACAGTATTCTCAAAAAACGCCTCTCAGCCTATGTCTGGCCTGCACCCCATATCTGGGAGATGTGAGACTGATCTGAAGACAAAAAGTCCTCCTAACTTCTGGAAGCGCCCATCAAAAGTCTGCTTGTATGTGCCCCTAGGGATTCATCCTGCTTCTGAAAAAGAGCTCTTATCCATTCTGCTATTTGGCTATTGCAAAGAAAAGTGAAACAGGAACTGAAGACAAGAAGTGCTGTATTGTGAGGTTTACAATATAAATTACCAGCAAGTAGCATGTGTGGGAGCACTGGCTGCAGCTGATATAAATGCCTCCCTCACACTGGCAATTCCTTGACAGTGAGGTGACTCAGGCGTAGCCACCACTGTTAGATTAGCAGGTAGGGCCACAAGTATTATTGTGTGTACCCTGACACTCTGTCCTTCACCTTTGCATTTAACATGGATGTGGGAACGCTGGCAGAGTACACTCTGTATCTAAAGCCATTCATGAAAAATTTACAGAGTAGGACCACATATATGCTCAGAAAGTGGAGAATGGCCAGTGCAGGATACCTGCCTAGCTTATGGTGGGATGGGAATGCAAGATGATTTAGCACACTTTGGGATCAAGGCCATTTACAACACAAGCAGGTGCCTGTGTTAAATAAGATCCATGAAACTGACCTGCCAACAACTGAAGTGGAGAGCCTTGTGAAGATAAGACAGCCCTACTTTGGCTAACACTGATGAAGCAAAGCTAAAATAACATAAACACCCAATTGAACAACAGATTTTGAGGGCCAGGGTGCCTGAGAAAAGACTTTTGCCTAATTAACTGCAATTTTAATATTAAAGTTATCACCCCCAGTATGCTTATGAGCAAAATGGAGTACATGCAAAACATATATGACTATGTTACTCAACTCTCCTCCCGAATCACGGTAAACATCATACAGAAGGCGGAGACAGCCAGGGCTAGGGCATAAAACTCACAAAGAGGAACATCTTTTGGTGTGCGGGTGCACTGTCACTGGCAAGAGCACTGAGAGGTGCAGGACCATCAGCAAAAGGCACAGCACCTTGTGGGAGGGAAAAGAGAGATAATGATGTTAGACAGGCTGTGCTCCTTTTCCTACATAAAAGATGGGACACCTTTCTTGCTAAGATTTTAACCTTCAACATGCAGCTGAACTTTGCTGAATTTCAGCTGCAGAGCAGAGCTACTACAAAGGTTTGCATCTCTGACATTGCCAGATGTCACCAGGATTTATTGACCTGAGATTATCTTGCAGATAGTGCCTTTATCACTGGCAATCCCAAAACTGTTCTATCTGTCACTTTATAATAAATTAAATTACTTGACTGTTTAAACTCTTTGAACCTCTGTCAGTGAAAGTCCTTATTTGGGCCCTGGAAAAAAGAGAGGTAAATGCTAATTTTACCATAGTTCCAGTAAGAGTCCGGGACTCTGAGACGGGTAGACACTGGAGTCTCACCCTTTACACAACAGCCAGTAACTCTGATCAGTAAAGGAAGAATAGAAGTTCTTTACAGAAGGTATTTAGTGCTCTTGTTTCTAATTCGTCTTTTCAGAAACTGGGTCAGACTGGGCATTGTCTTCCTGATACAATGACTTTTTTTTTAATAACAAATGTTGATCACTTCATCAAGGCAAGTCCTTTTAATTTGTATAAAGAATTCATATCTTGCCTCATGAGGAATTTATCTGAGCAGTGTTCTATATTGCATAGCAATTATCCTGCTGTGAAGAGATGGACTTCATGACCAAACAGGTAATTTCTATTGCTAATTTCTTTGCTTATATCTCAGGAGGGAGCATGCTAAAAGTTCTTTTTAATAAAAGGAGCTTTCTTAACCTAGTGCACATAATTACAGCACTGGTAAAGCATGCATACGATCTACTTTTTAAATAAATGACTCGTGATTTAGCCTGCCTTGCTTTTCAGATGTTGAATGTGATCTGTCTTGTAGGGATCTGATTTTTAAGAAGCCTCAGGCACAGCTTTCAAATATGTGGTCCCTTTGAAGTGGTATAATCTAAACAAAAAGCATCATAAAATTAGTTGATTGAAAATTTCATCTGCAATTACAGTATCTTTCCATATTGCAGCTGCGGTCAGGGGGAACATTTTTAGCAATGGTGTTTGGCTGCACGAGATCCATTCATTAACTTGAGAAGGCAGGGAACAAGAAGAGAATGGTGCAAGCAACAGAAAATATGAGCTCATGTCCAGTCATTTATTGCCATGTGTAAATTTACCAGTAGCCTAAGTAAGAATCTGACAACGCTGGCCTAAGGACAGAATGAGGATTGCAAATCATAGTCTTTGGGTTTTTCCCTCCAGCTTTAACTGTAGAGCGTAAGACAATGACAGTGACTCACAGCCTCACATGTAGTTCAGGCTAACATATGTCTCAGATACAGCCTCTTTCCACTGAAAAATTTTGCCTGGGCAGCATAAGCAGATCTTTCACATTTGCTGTAATTTCTAAGCAGCTGGCATTACTTCTCACTAGCTCTGACCAGGTCATTATTTGGAAGGATGAGTTATTGCTTCAGATCATCAATACATCATATGTACAGCACTTGACCTGCAGAGCCAGCACATGAACATACAGAGAGTTTAGCGTATGTGCTCATAAAGCCTACCCTTCTCAAGAGCATCAGTTGTTTACCACATGCGTACACATTTAGTAGAGCGTGGCTTATCCTAGAAGCATTGAAAACACTATATGGCACATTGCACTTGATTCTCACAACTACTGGGATGTCACGTGGTAATTCAATGAAGCAGATTAAAAATATTTCTTCCCAATGACTAATCATGCCAATGCTCACCTGCTCGTGCGCTAAGTGGAAGCTGTAGCATGACAAATGCGAAAAGCAAATGACACATTTGCTTGAGTTCTATGATGAGTTCTTATAACTGTCAAGATGTGCAGTTTTTTCCACAAATATTTGAATAGAGATCTTTACCCCAGCAGTCAGTTAAATTCAGGTTCTTTTTCTACAAGAGTATTTTTGGCAATTTCAGGGCAAAGATAACATATCCTTACACAGCTGCATCAGAAAAATGCTTTAAATGCTTTTGAAGACTGAATTTCTATTGTCTGAGAATGTATATGAATCTGGGATCTGCATAGCACCTGAATTAACATCTGCCTTAACCTGGTCAAGACCTCATGGACAGGAAGAGCTGATAAGACACCATACAAAATCATGATAAACCCAGACCACTCTCTTTAAAAATCACCTTGCTGTGGCACAAGAGAGATTTGTGTGGAGAGATGCCATGCTCTGCTCAGACATCTGCTGTCCTAAACAACTTGACATGCCATAATCATTGACCACTTCAACGGTGGAGCTTGGGAGAAGGCTGATGTCTGGTGGGGGAGGCAAATGGCATCCACTGAGCAGTCACAAGTCCAGAGACAGGTGTTGCCAGGTGAAGCCAGGAAGCAATGGAGTGCCTTGCCAGCATTCTTCCCTGTGAGCTATGCCAGTGGCAGAGCGCTTTAAATCACCTTTAAAGAGGTAGGTAGCCCTTCCCTGCTGATCCTATTTACTTTTTGGGCTGGCTCCCAGCACCCAGCACCATGAGAGACGGGAGCCAGAAGAAGATGAGGTGAGGAGGACAGCTTGACCTCTTTGGCATACAGGAATAAAATTGCAGACTTGGCATGAACAGGAAGGATCTTGCCAGGAGGGAAGTAAGAAAGCTTTTTCATTTTTCATTTCCACTTTGATTCTGATCACTTGCTCTGTTACAGACTGAAGTGCCAGTTGCATACTTCAGCACAGAAAATGGGAGGCTGAGATGGAGCCTGATCTCAGTCGTTGCTAAGAGAGTAACCTAATTTGGAGCAGATGGTGTTTATTGTTACTTTCCATCTGCATGGGGATTAAGAATTCTTCTCAGAATAAAATGATGCAGCCTGACAGCACTCTTGTAGGAAGGGGCAAAATTAATTCCAATCAAATACAGCTTTTCTCATAAACACAGTTTTTTTCTGAATTTTCAGGTAAGCTTAGATGGAATTTGGGATTTTTTGTTTTTTAAATAATATCCTTCTAAATTTCTAGCTCTGCAGAGTAATTTTTAAAAAAATGTACAAGAATGGAGTCAAATAAAGGTTAAGCACACTGTCTCTGATAAAAAAACGAACTTAAGGTCAGAGCTGAGATTAAAGCTTCAGCTCTCCAAGGACTTAGACCACGATGCAGTCCCACAAAGGAAATTAAAGCACATCTTGTAAGCATCTGGGCTTGGCCCAAGCACTGATAAAACAGAGATACTGGTATGTTGTCGAGAGGCAGTCCCTTAAAACTTCAGATGTCTCTCTTACATTCAGCTCCCATTGACTGCTGAGCTACTCCTTGTGGCTCAGCATGTCTTCTTACACATACTAAGAAATAAAGTTTTTGTCCTATAGATATAATCCACCTGAAGTTATAAGAGTTATACCAAGGTGATTAGTACATTCAGCCTCATTATAGTCTGTCTGGGTGTTTTGTATGTCCCATACTGTAAAATTCACACCCACCATTATCACTTTTGGATTTGGGCTTTAATGAGTACACAAACATTAACAGGACTATAACTTAGAAACTGATGAAACATTAAAATGGAAATTCAAGCAATTGACAGCAACAACAACAAAAATCCAAAACGGAGATAGCAAAAGGGCACAGAATGAAGTGATAATATGAACAAATATCTGTTCGTGTATCAGGGCAATTTGTCTTAACGTATGGGGCTGTTCCAAGAATGCGACGGTTATCCTGTATGTACAGTGTAGTTCTACTTTCTGTATGCTTTCTTATAATTTGTTTTTTTTTACTGGCATGCCCTCTTTTTCTTCCTGCAGTTTGTCCTAGAAGAAAAATCAATTTGGGGCTATTTTTCTCTCATTTCTAGCAATCAGACAACTCTTGGAAAATAGCTGGTGGTGCATGAGCAAATTGACTAAGTATGTCAGGAAATTTCTGTCATTCCAGGCAACAGAGATGTGTCTGAGGCCAGTGGACCTGACTAAAACACCTGCCTAGACTGCAGCAGACAACCATCTCTTCTATTACAGCTGCACAGTTGATCTGTACATTCACAGCAAATCTAAAGCAGTTGGGATATGTCTGATATCTGGCATAACTGCTACATAAATAGAAACCTCTGTCTAGGATTTCTTGAACGGAAGTCTGGAAGTCCTACACACATATGTAGCAGGTATTCAAGTGGTTGCTAATTTAATGCAAAAATCACATAGCATTAAGTCATTCGCTATGTTGTCTTCTTGAGACTTGCAGTACAAAAGGCCCTGCAGCAGTGGCACCTATATGGTGATGCTGGCGAGGAGTATATTTATGGAAATCCTCAGATATGTATTTTTTCCTCTTAACTGGCTTATACAATTATGACACATCTGAGTCTTTTTCAGTATTTCCTCTTTTGAGGTGTTATTAGGAGGACTCTCTGTGTCTGAGTGTACACTGAGGGGCAATATTCACCACACCTACGCCACAACTTAGACATTTTTTTCCATGTGGAATTTCTCTTCCAGCTTGGTTATGCTCATGCCTCTTAACTGAGTTGTGCAAGAAACTGCAGGCTTTGTTCTCCAGCATCTTGTAAGAGAGTATTCATTTGCTCACATAAAAAGTGCTTAAGTTCAACAAAATTGGGTGATCCCAACTAGATCTATGCTGACTGCACACTGATAATTTTTTTTTTCTATTTTGCATAGAAATGTTTTGTCTTCCAAACCTTGTGTTCTTCAAGTAATTTTTTACCGTTTGGAAAATGTGCACAAATTTTTATGTTTCTGTGAAGCGTTACTGACATCCAGTGGCTGTCAGTGGAAATCCTAAAAATTCATAGCCTTTACTGTCAAGGGGCACCTAAAATTCCATCTCTTTTCTAATAGTTTTCAGGAAAAGGAGAAGGCAGAAAAAGTGACTGCAGCCTTAAGATATGTGGTGCTATGACTAACAGTTACTCAGAGGAATCAGCATTCACTCACTGACTTCAGTGTTCAGGACTGGACCTGGGGACATAAACTCTGCTACCTTTATTGATATATTGAATTCTATTCCCAAAGGAAAACAAAGGCACTCAGTAAGATGGCAATAGTAGAAAATTACCTCCTTCTGCCTTGAGCTTCTACTTATTAATTAGGGCTCATTGTTTTTAACATCTACTTAAAGCAGCTAATACAGAACTTTTCATCCACAATTTTGCCAGAGTCAAGTGATACATTGACGGAGATACTGTTTTAGGAAGACAAAGTATTCATTGCTTCAACACTGACACCTCAGTTTGTCTAACACTGTCTACATTTTTGAAGCTTCTTGGCACCTGGAATGCTAACACGAATTAATTCTAGCATCTCTGTCCCTGTATGTTGTGCACTGTCATGCTTTCCTCCTTGATCATAAATTCTACACAATCCCCTCAGCTTTTTGAAATAATAAAACCAGAGAGAAGTCTTCAGAATGTGGTGGGAAATAAAAATAGATGCTTTCCTTCAAGTTTAACTGACATATACTGTAATGGAAGTATTTCCAAGACAGTAGATTAGTCATTGACAGTCTTCAGGAAAATGATGATGCAATTATACTAAATATCATTTGTCACATCATCTCACATCCTTTGAATGTTTTTCACTTGAGAGTAAGAGGGGATGCTGGAATCTTTAAAAATCAGCACCCACGCTAGAGCTAAAAGTAGCTTTTCTACTCTCTGTCACCTATATGATCTCTATTCAGATTATAGAGACAGGCTTTCAGATGCCCTTTCTTCATTCATCTACCGAGTCTTTAATGACATACTATCAAAAACCTGCAGATTAAATAGTAACTGTAGTTTTCACAGGAAATCATTAAGTATCATCTCTTTGTGCTTGGGAAAGGATGATGGGAATAAGAGTTTAAAACTGTGTTTTCTAAGCCTGGAAATTTTGCAATGACAGTGATGAGAGGAAAGGAAAGGGATGAAGTGGCTTGTACTCTAAATTCACTAAGTAATCTGAGTGCAAAAATAATAAAGAGCGCTTCATATGGCCCTTTGGGATGGCTAAATCCCTCACTGCTTTGCTTGTTTCTTCCACGTTGGAGAAACCTTACTTGATGCACCACTGTCCTAGGTGAAGATGGCTGTTCGGAGATAGCGTGTGGAAATAATCCATGAGTCCTCTTTATAGTTTTACTGTTAACTTACCTTCAAGTTCTTTAGAAGGTCTTGAACCTGATCTTTTCCTACAGTGGGTGGTTCTTTATGGTCCCAGTCTCTTTGACTTCTGTGACTTGGATGCTGTGGCTGGATCACTTGCCAGGGAAGACTGAGGTAAAAACGTTATGGAGTACAATGGCTTTCTCCATATTCCAGGTAACTATGTCTTCCATTTCATTGCAGAGAAGGACCAAATTTTCCCTAGTCTTTATCACCTCTGTACCTGTAGAAGTTTTTCTTCTTGTCCTTAACGTTCCTCATTTAATACTATCAGGGCTCTAGGTTTCCTAACCTGATCCCTGGCTCCTTGGACAATTTCTCTGTAGCAAGGCTATCTGTCCTCTCTTCCTCATCAATAAATCCAAAGAATGTAGAGTTTATCAGTAAACAAATTTGAGTGGAAGCATATTTTTTATTTCCTGAAGGAATCAGTAATTACAGCTTTGCAAACAAAACCATAAATTGCAACAGTAAGTCTTTTTAGAGCAAAATTTGTCTTTGTTACTATACAAGACCTTAAAAAGGTAGGTGTAACTACTTTGCTAAAGAATTAGTTAAAAAATGGTTAGTTTTAGTTTTAAGCATCTACTTCATTGAATTAAAAAGATAGCTGAGCAGTAATGTAGTTTTGTTCCCGTACTAGAATGCAGACATTCAAATATCACACAATAAGAAAACCTTTTTGATCCAGAGCTATCACAATAAAGTGCCAGTGTGGATTCATGTAGTGGGTCTATCTATTCTCCTCTCTAGGTGACAACACATGAGAGCTGCCAACATTTGAGATCTCTGAAAGGGCTGGACACTGTGAAATATGGCAGTCTTGAATGAGCTTTCCAAAAGCACAGAGTGAAATCAAGCAATTAGCACACGAGGAGCCAGCCAGCAGGTGCACATGCCCACCATCTTTACCACTGAGCTGTTCAGCTCTTCATATTTCGAATAACTCAGACAAGTCTTAAGGAACTCAGCACTAGCTGTGAATCACTGGCATGACTTGTTACAGGTTAGCCTGGCTCTTGTTGGTGCTGCGGGAGTTATTGTATGCATTTGCTCTGCTAAAATGCTGGTTGCCCAGGATGTCTGGGGATCTTTAACCCAGCATATCACTGCAATGCCACAGAACTCTATTTGTTGGGCCCCAGGAGTCTTCTCTGCCTTTGCTCACTGGCAGCACTACAGTACTTACAATTGTTAAGTAAGCACTGCACTCACTCCTTATTTGAGCTTGTGGAACTAAAATTAAATCCCTAAAATGTTTATGTGAGGAACAAGATCATTTGCTATCTTCCATCCTGAGGTGGCAAACAGAAATGGAAGTGACAGCAGGGGGGCTTTTTAGAGCTAAATTTATCTTCCCTAAGGCATAAGCATCCTTGAACAAAAGATTTTGGAGACAAGAAGAGTGCTGAAAAGCAGAAGGACGGGAGAGGGTAAATCATGCTCTGACTCAATTCCTATTACTCAGGACCATCTGGGTGCAAATTGCAATCACTTTAAACATTTTCTGGCTGTTAATAGCAGTCAGACTCCAACACAGCTTGCCTAGAGAGGCTGTGGGGCCTTCAACCCTGATGATACGCAAACCCTGAGGGGACATGGCCTTGGGCCTGCTCAGGTCTGAGATGCTGCACTGTACCACGCTCTGCATTCCCTTCCCAATTCCACAGCCTTGGATCTCCATGGCTTGCAACACGGCCCTAACAGCCAGCCCTTTCAGCTTCATGTTGTTGGGTCAGTTTTATATGCTGGCAGCCCTTCACAGAGCACAAAGCAGCTACTTGAAGAGCCCAGTCCACCTCCTCTGACTTCACAGGGTGGTAGGAACCAGAGAAACCCCCCCTGAAGATGGTGGGTTACCCAGCTTTAAAGGCCTGCGCCCCGCAGGTCGGCGACCCACACGAACTTCAACAACTACTCCGACACGCCATCTTGAGACGACTAGGGCTCCCCTCGGCCTGCTGCCTCCTGCAGCGCCTCTCGGAGCCCTGCAGGGTGCGCTGCCGCGGCGCCGGGCGGCCGCGGCGCCTCTCTTGCACTCGCCCTGGCCTACCCCGGCGCTGCTGCCTGGTGTTGTGCTGGCGCCGCGTTGCCGCGTTGCTCCTGGCGAGCCGCAGCTGGCCATGGAGGCGAAGAAGATGAACCTGCCTCGAGGTCCCGAGAACCTCTGCTTTGACAAGGACGAGTTCATGAAGGTGAGTGCCCACCGCCGAGGCAGTTAAGCTGCGGGAGAGCACTGTGGGCCTGAGGCGCCCTGGGGGGGCTCCTGTGGAGGGGAGTGGCGGAAGAAGTACTGAGTGTGTCACTGAAAAGGGGAATCCGGGCCACTTGTAAAGCCAGGCAGCTCGCTTCTATGCGGCAGTGTTCATAAAGGGGGGTTGTCCAGATCTGGTGGGACTAAAACGGAGTCTGAGCGGCGGAGCGGAGTGGGAAGGCTTGGCTCAGGGTAGACGGTGGGCAGGTTTGCAACTGGTTGATTGCAGTGACGCCGTGCCGGGCGGGGGCCAGCTGCTGCCGCTCACCTCTTAAAGGAGACCCGAGTCGTCCTTCCTCCGAATCATATTCTGCGTGCTTTGAAGCCAGGTTGCAGATAGACTAACATTCAAGCCTCATTTCTTGGAGAATTTAAAGTAGTTCTAAATATTATATTTCAACTTCTGTTTGTTTGATTTTTAACTACTCTTTTTTTTTTCCTATTTGTTTGATTTTTAAGTACTCTTTTTTTTTTTCTATTTGTTTGATTTTTAACTACTCTTTTTTTTTCTGTTTGTTTGATTTTTAACTACCTTTTGGGTTTTTTTGTTTGTTTGTTTTTCCGAGGTGTACACAGGGAATACACAACCCTGTGTTTTGGAGATCTAGTCTTTTAGTTACTCTAACCCACGACTTTGTGTGCTTTTAAGGTTAAAAAAGTGAGGCTTTGGAACATTCGAAGCTACTCTGTTAAGTAGCCTTTTTGGCCCCAGAGCTTTAGTTTGGTCAGCTCACTGGCATGTGGAATACTTTATTTTGAGGAATACGGGGAAGGGTGTGTTCTTGGTTTGAACTTTTTATTTACATACTTCTCTCTTTCCTGTTCAATTTTCAGCCAGATTTTGATGTTGATCACTTTGTATCAGACTGCAGGAAACGCGTGCAGTTGGAAGAGCTCAGAGAGGATCTGGAGCTCTATTACAAACTCCTTAAAACTGCTATGGTAGAACTCATAAATAAGGACTATGCAGATTTTGTTAATCTCTCAACAAATCTAGTAAGTGTTAGTAAGTTATACTGTGTAATTCAGACTTCATGTAGTTTGGTAGGATTTTTATTTTTCATATGAAAAATATATGACTTCTCTTTTGGCATCGTTGGATCCAAGACATCTTAAAAGTGTGACCCATTTCACAGAGAAACTAAAAGACCGTTGCTGTAGAAACTAATTACTGTACAAAATTGCAGTTGGCCTGTAATAAATGTTTTAGATGTATGTTCTTTGTCTTGAAAAACTAATTGATTATGAAGTTAGACTCAAAGCCTTGTTTTTTTGTCAGCAATTGTCAAAGTGAAGGAAATAAATCATTAGAATAACAGTGAGACAAACAAGACCATTCCAAAGGATTCTTTTAGGAATCCTTAAACTTACCATACAATCAGTGTGTCTTAAATGTCACCAAACAAACTGTAATCATTTTCATATTAAAATGTTTTGTTTTCTTCCTGCTTTCACTTCACTTCATCCAGGTTTCAGTTATATGGGTTCAAAAACTGAGATTCAACATCTGTGTGAGGACAAAAATTTCCATAGGTCAAAACTCTTTATTTTTTGGCTTTGTGTGACAAGCAGTCTGATATGTTCGTGCCTGTGTTTGAGGTGACATATTTTTGCGTTACATTTAAAATGAAATTATAAAGGGGAGGTATCTTTCTCAGTTCTCTTTTAGTATCTGTAAAATGTTAGGCGTTGCCAATAATTCACACACGAACTTACTCTTTATGGTAACTTCTTTAGGTTGGAATGGACAAGGCTCTTAATCAGCTTTCAGTACCCTTGGGACAGCTAAGGGAAGAAGTGATGGTATGCTAAAGTACTCATACACAGTTTAGTAAACTTAGTTCACTTTCATGTAACCTATGGAATATCTTTTCCTCATGTTAATAATTGCTATAATAAACTTTTCTTCGAAAGTTGATGACTTAGAGTGGTAGTAGGGAGAGGCTTTGTGTTTTCAACTACTTGTAGTAGTGGTAAATGTAAATGTTCAGCCAAGGGAAAGGGTTTCCTAAATATGATGAAGGAATGAACAAGTCTATGGTGAAATGTTGAAACTGTTTTAATATCTGATAACATAATTATAGTAGTAAATAACTCAGATGCAACACAGTGTCATTACAGAATTTTTAGATCAGTCCTGTAGTTTAACCATAGGAGATCAACCCTCTGGAAGGTGGGTCTCATTTTGACTCTTACACAGTGACTCGCTAGTTAACACAGGGCAAGCTTTTATGATCTTAGTAGCCTGTTCAAAAGGGGTGTTTGCTGCGTAATTGTGCCTTAAAAATATCACAGCCTTGATGTCTGAAGAGAAAATAGGTTCATTTAGCATAGAAATAGTTTTATGTAAAAATGGTACTTATTTCTAAGTTCCATTCCAAGACAAAAGTGTATTTGGTTTATTGCCTCTTTCTGGGTGAAGGATGCTTCGTTCGCTGTAAGGTACTAAAAAATACTTCTGGTTGAAGTAATAGCACTTGTGATTGCTGTACTTAAGGAGCAGGTTATAGTTTTTCATTTATTTAGTCTTATTTCTGGCATTCATGTAGAGGGCAGTTAATGTACTATAGGTTGCATTGGTCTTACGTTATTAATCTGTCTCCTGTTTTAAGTTTATGTTTTTGAGTTCAGGTTTTTTGAACCTGACTGGGCATCCAGCTTTACATACTGACTTACTTTCTCTCAGAGTCTGAAGTCGTGCGTCAGTGAAGGAATTCAAGCTGTAGATGACCGGATGATTAAACAAGAAGATATTAGAAGAAAAAAGGTAAAACAGATAAATTATTACCTTGAAAACACCCTACTTAGGACAACTTTTTTTTTTTTTTTCCCCATTAACCCAGAAAAAAAAAATTGTAGAAGTTCCATGCAGTCTAGACCTTATCACTCCCTACAGCCACCTGAAGAGAGGTTGTTGTGAGGTGAGCGTTTTCCCAAGTAACTAGTGATATAACAAGAGGGAGTGTCCACAGGCTGCACCAGCAGAAGTTTCATCTTGACCTTTGGAAAAAAGTTTTTTCACTGAAAGAGTTGTCTTGGCATTGGAACAGGCAGCCCAGGTTGGTGGTTGAGTCCCCATCCCTGGATTTGTTTAAAAGCCACATAGATGATGTGCTTGGAGATATGGCTTAGTGGTGGTCTTGGTAGAGTAGGGTTGATGCTTAGACTTAATGATCCTGAAGGTCTTTTCCAATGATTTTCTAAATGATTCTGTGATGTACGCTGCAGGATTTTATACTTGTAAAATTTATTACTGACATTTAAGTTGGCAAACTTAATTTTTTACAGTATCTAGTTGATCATAAACCTTTATTTTAATCTGTTTGCCAAAACCATGTGTTTGGCTGGCTTTTTTCATATTATGCTCTTGTTTCTGATTGTAGTAGTACATAAACCTGCTTATTATGAACGTAGTTGAAATACAGGAGTTTAATTTTTAAGTGGAAGAGACACTAATATTTATCTCTGTGCTTAACTTGGAGAAGAATTGGGAATTTGAACAGCTATCCTACATCCATGACAAACATTTATTTGTGAGATTTTACAGATTTGTGTGAGCAGTACTTCAACTGAGACATAAGTACTAAAGTGGAGGGAGAAAATTTACACTAGAAAATTACAAAAAAACACCGTAAAAAACATCAAAATATTGTCAGACTTCTTAGGTAATGTAGATTGGCATTGTGGTCAGGTGTGAAAAAAGTTTCTTTAATTACAGATGTGCGTTCTGAGGCTTATTCATGTTATTCAGTCTGTTGAGAGAATTGAGAAGATTCTACATTCCCAAGGAACTAAAGAGTTGTCCTCGTTAGAGGGAAACAGGTAAAAAAAATGTACAGTTGTGTTTTGTAATTGATGGAGCTAGTTTAATTTCATGTTATTGTTATAGATGAATTTACAAGCGTTAGGATATGTCTTTAGAAATGTAACCGATGGAATAAGTGACTGTCGTTCTAGTATTTTCTCAGTTTTAAACTTCTGCAAACTGGTCACTCACAGAACATGTAACTCAGTCCCCAAAGTCCTGAATTACTGGTAGTGTTTTCAGTAAATAGGCTTTTTTGAAGTTTGCAAGCAATATTTTTTTTTATTTCGTTTTCTTGGATGTCACTCATCCTGTCATGTCTGAAATACTCTTTACAGTGGAGTTTATTCCAGTATCATTTGGAGGTAAATTGGGAAATAACTTTTCTTGTTTTCTTTGCTTACATATAACTGAAAGGACTGCTGCAAAAATAATCTTAAGGCAGGAAAGCCATGTGTATTTCTGCTACAAAGAAGGTTTGTGCAAATTCCAGTCATATCTCCAAATTGTGTTTTTTGAAGAATGTCATGGGAAGTGTCATCCTCTGCTTTTGCTGGGGGATGGAAGTTGTCTTTCAGCCAGATTTGGAACTAATGTGCCAGCCACATCCTTGAAATACTTGCCTGTGATGCAAATGCAACTTGTTGGAGAAAAAAAGGCATTTTCATGACCCTGTCTGAATATGAAACTGTCTCTTCAGTTTAGTGTGCTGGATCACATGACAGTGTTTGAGGAGATAAACAGTAGACAGAAGAATAGGTTGTTATGTATATGGACAAGGCATCTGTAGATGTTTTCAGTCAGGATGAGAGACTTTGTAGAATTACGTTTGGAAGAAAGACCGTACTTGAGTGACTGAAAATTTATCTAATTATTTGGACTGTGGACCCGAGAAGGTTAGGGACATTTCTCTAGAGATGGCTGTCATTAATTTTACCACAATACAGGAAGGGGAAGCAAGCAACAAACTGAACCATGAATAGCACTTACTGCAGTTTCTGAACTCTGTAAGACTGACTTTTCATGTGACAACTGCACTGCCATATAGAAAACAGTGCTTCATACTGCTAAGGTGAGATCTTGTGTCCCATTCAGCTTCTGCTCATGCAGTTCATATGTTTTTATCTTCAAAGCAAGTCCGATCATGTAGTCTGTTCCAGATCTATTGTGCGATTGCAGTAATTGTAGTAGTACTTATCAGTTCCACAGATTTAGGTTAAACCAAAGTAAGCTGATTTGAAAGGACCTAACTCTACATTTTCATTTTCTGTCATGTCTCTTTTAGCCCACTTTTAACTGGACAAGTTTTAGAAAGAATTGCCACGGAATTTAATCAACTACAATTTCATGCAGTGCAAAGCAAAGGAATGCCCCTTTTGGACAAAGTGAGACCAGTAAGTATCATGTGGTGGCTGGTTTAACACTTGTAGGACCAAGCAAAGCCAATATCCTTGGCAGACAAATGCCTGTTTTCACAGTTTTATTGGATTAGTTTATGAGGGAGAATGGATTTCAAGTTGTGCTGATTTGAGGCTAATTGGAATATTTTACTGAGAGAAATTAAATCCTTAGCTGTAAGAAGAAAGAAAGAAAAAAGGCCAACAATAACCTATATAACTCATTCTGCTGAGAAATGCAACTAGCGAAAATACGGATAAGACACTTCTCACACACTTCTCAGTTAGTTCTTGCTTCTCCTTCACTCTGGTGGTCTGTGTGGTTGCTTCTGCCTAACTCTAATCTGACCTAACCCTTTATTTCCCCTAACCTTCTTGTCATCTTTTTTGACATCTCACCTCAGATCTCTACAGGTTTATCACATGAGGTATAGGGCAGTTGCTTTGGTTATTTCTGAAGAGATGGAAAGAGGAGGAAGTAGCGAGGAGGTTTGGGCTGAGAGCCTCCTGGCAATCTGAT
>VWYK01016034.1:2344-18031 GCA_013399775.1 Semnornis frantzii | reverse complement strand
ATCTGATACTTGTAATTGATTTTTGTATAGTTATTTCTGATTTACTTTCATGTAACTGGAAAAAGATGCTCACTTCTACTCAACAGTATGCAGCCATAGCAACTTGTGTTTAGAAAATGCATTGCCTTCTCTGACTTCACAATAAGATACTAATTAATTTGCATCCCAACTGTTCCTCCTCCACACTTTGAAACTGTACTCTTCAAACACAACTAAACCTGTTTAAAAAACTAAAACCCCCAAACCTCCAGCTAACACTATATGAAAATTGATGGTTCTACACTGTTAAAACCTGTCATCCTTACAACTGAAATAATTATCACACACACCTCCCTTTTCATGGGAGATTTTCCTAGGAATTTCCCATGTCTGAATATTTAAGAGCAATCAGAATTAATTTCACTTGTACAACAGATACGCAGAGAAGCAAAACACCGCTTTCACTTATTGACTCCATCATGGCACCAGACAAATCCTAATTCTTACTTCCATCACTTGAATAAAGGTCAAAGAATGTAGCACTGTCCTCACACACTTCTGAAGATTTTGGGCCACTAAAAAGCAGCTTAAGAACAAAGGATAGACTCTCCATTTACAGTCTGCAGCTGCTTCCTGCCTGCATTCCCATCCATCATCAACAGAGGGGTGAAAATTTGAGAACTGGTGGGGAAATGTTTAAATAAAGTTCTTCTAGATCTACAAATTTAAGAATTTCTGTGTCTATTATCGTTGCACACTCTTGGACTTAAATCATTCCTGAATCTCAACTTCCATATTGAAAGAGGCCTCATTTGGTCTCACAGGTAACTCCTGGACAGAAATCTCTGATTGCTTTATTAAGCAGTCCATAGCTACAAGCAAGGTATTAATACAGTTGGCACTGTAACACTACCATGTCAAAAACTTCTGTAGGCATTGTTGTCTTAAGGTCTGTGACAGAGCAGGGTAACAATAGTCACATACAGTGCACAGCAATTTTGTGGAGCCCAAAACTGGAAGATTTCAGTGTATATTGTCCATTTTTCTTAAGGAAACTCTAATGTACTGTCATCTTTTCATAACCTCATACTGTAAGAAAAGAGATGCAGGTCGATGGGGGAAAATTACATGAATAATGCTGTAATAAACAAGATACATGGATTGGCACATTAATATCTCGGGGAAGTAGTTAACCAATAAACAGAAGCCTGCTTTACCTGGATTTGTTCATGGCAAAGACATTAATCATCTGGAAAACAACCAAGGGAAAAAAAAAAAAAAAGGCAAGAACAGCCTAAGATGAGCAACAGAAATTGGGAACTGAAGACATAAGGTTCATCTTGCAAGTTATAGCAAGCCCATTTCCCTCATAGAAGAGTCCCAAGGGAATTTGTGAAAGAAAAGATGGTCATTATACATTATTTATAATCATATTGTTTCATTAGTCTTTTTTTATATAATCAGGCAATATATCATTGTATGCTTTATCACTGGAATTGAGACATTAATAACACCTGGCCACCTCTAACTGTTGATGCAACTCATGGGGTGCTAGAAAAGTTGAAGTCTGGTATATCAAAGGAGAAAGGGAGAAAAATCCATCTCACTTCAGTAATTTAGGGGCTTGAAGTGAGAGAAACAAGACAATATGAAAGACTGGAATATATTTTTAGACTTGAGAACAGAGTGAGAAATAACTATGAATGAATGTCACATGCAGTAACCACAAAGAACATGTTATCAGAACACTAGCAGTGTTTCTCTCCTCAGACTCGAATCCTACGTTTTAAACTTAATTGAAGCTGACAGTTTATTAGTGCATTTTTCTTCTTAAAGTTACCATTATAAAATAATTCTCAGTCATTTTGCTTCATATTGCTGAAATAATTAGCAGAACCACAGTTTAAATAGATGGCAGTGTTAAAATTGAAAGAAAAACAAAAAAGAAACTGTTGCAACTGAAGAAAGCAGATCTGACAGTAGTCGAGAAATTAATCAGTGCCAGGAAGTCCATTAAAAAGTTGAACAAATTATCATTTCAATTTAGTGCCAATTTAATTCAGTAAAAACTTCAAAACTCGTAGTTAAACAGCATGAATTTCAGTATAGATCCAAGAAGTTCACTCTAGAAATAAGAGAAAACTGAAGGGTTTCATTCAAGTGCCTAAAAGATCTGACGTTGTAGCAGTGAACAATTGCATCCGATGGCAGCATAACAGGATTTTTTGATTATTAGAAACAAGTACCATGAAACCATCATTTCCATGACTAACTTTCTAAAGCATGAGACTTCAACAGGTTGTTCAGGTTCCTAGACTGGCACTTTGCAAAGTACAGACTGTAATTGCCCGGTTAAGTGACAAAACATGGAACTCATCATCTACTTTAGTTGCTTAAGCTTGTTAGTCAATTCATACATCTCCTCTCTGTTGTACTGAATAGCCGCAACAAGAGACCATAAATTCTACTTAGTTTACTTGCCAAATCCTACCAGCTTCAAACTGGCTGCATGTAATATTGGACCAGATTGAAGCAGTCACTCTACACAAACAAAATTTGCAAAACTAAAACGGAAATCCTAATTTGGTTACAGTGAAAGAAGACTGAAAAGCAAAAGCAAACATATTCAGTGTGCAATTAAAAAACTTCCAAAGGAATGTGGTAATTTATCACAGGTTCAAAAACCACGGAGAAATTAAATGCAACAGAAGTTAGAGCAAAGGGTCCATAACTGGACTGGAGAAAGAACCATGGGCAGATCAGATAAAGCAATCTACAAAGAGAAGAGTATACTTCAGGAATGTGAAGACAGTCAATGACACTCCTCCCTTTGTTCTGTTGCAGTTCACTGGAGCAATATGTATAAATATAACACACCTGGAAACCATAGGCTCCACTTTCTACTGGGAAATATTTTCTTTCACAGGAGTTTCCTTCCTATCATTCTTTTCACCAGTGACATAACAATAGAGAGCAACTGGGATGCACTCCACTAGCTGGCAGCCAGATTTCTGTCAGTTGGAGTAAGTGCATGTTGCTGCAGGGATTTTCAAACTATGCTCATTTACAGTGGTCTCCAGTGATGAAGGAATCAGGACTGCAGAAGCACATAAATGTCTTCAAGACATCCTTGGTCTAGCCCCGAACTAAAATTTAACTGAAGAAAGTCCTCCCCTTTCTATCTGGAAGCATTCTAGTAGGAAACAATATGAAATGAAAAAGCTTCCAAAAAAACATACTCAAAGCAACAAGTCTGAAGAGTTGAAAATCATTACCTCTCTACAGTGATGATTTTAAAAGACTGAATACAAGGCCAAGTGTAAGGTCCCGCACCTGGGTAGGCACAATCCCAAGCACAAATACAGGTTGGGTGGGGAATGGCTGGAGAGCAACCAGGAGGAAAAGGACCTGGGAGTCTGGGTTGATGAAAAGCTCAACATGAGCCTGCAGTGTGTGTGTGAAGCCCAGACAGCAACCAGGTCCTGGTCTGCATCAAGAGCAGCATGGCCAGCAGGGCAAGGGAAGGTATTCTCCTCCTTTACTCTGCTCTCGTCAGACCCCATCTGGAGTGCAGTTCTGGAGCCCCCAGCACAGGAAGGGCATGGAACTGTTGGAGTGGGTCCAGAGGAGGGCCACAAAGATGCTCAGAAGGCTGGAGCAGGTGTCCTATGAGGACAGGCTATAAGAGTTGGGGCTCTTCAGCCCGGAGAACAGAAGGCTTCCAGGAGACCTTATAGTAGCCTTCCAGTATAAGAAGGGGGCCTACAGGAAGGCTGGGGAGGGACTATTTACAAGGTCTTGCAATGACAGGACAAGGGGCAATGAGTTTAAACTGGCAGAGGGGAGATTTAGACTGGGCGTTAGGAGGAAGTTCTTTCCAGTAAGGGTGGTGAGACACTGCAACAGGTTGCTCAGGGAGGTAGTGGCTGCTCCCTCCCTGGAGGTGTTCAAGGCCAGGTTGGATGAGGCCTTGAGTGACCTGTACTAGTGGGAGGTGTCCCTGCCTATGGCAGGGGGTTGGAACTACATGATCCTTGAGGTCTCTTCCAACCTTATCATTCTATGATTCTATGAATACCAGCCTCTGATGGCTGACTACTGGCACAATCACTTTCTCCACACTCAGTAACTAAGACAAGTAAAAATAGGGTCACAGAGACAAACCTATTAGTGAGAGACCTTCCTGGAAGCAGAACATCTCTCTCTGACTTCATAGCCCACCTATGTGCAAGTGATTTTAAGGACTTCTGAATAATAGCTATGCTTAAAGAAACACAGAAGCTCCATTTAAAGCATTTTATGCAGCAATGACAGATATACAAAGATTGCATGTCCTTTTTTTACATAGAGAAATTCTTATCTCTAGCACTTGTTCATTTTGGTCCTACAGGTCTTAGTATTTATGATAAATCAGTTATGAACCTGTTTCCATCAGCTGTTCAAATTTTGTTCAGGAATTACACTAGATTTGAGAAGAAGAAAAAAAAAGAATGCCATTTCTGTAGCACTTCTGGGTCTCTATTATTGGAGTCTCTGGATAATTCAGTTTTTATTGCTCGACTAAGACATGACTATGTTATGTGCTATGTTACACAGAAGATAACCCAGAGGCAGCAGTACTCAAGCTGGTGGCACAGTGTGACTGTATCAAGGTTTTAACCCACTCTTAGACAAAGGTAGCATAGCTCAAGAGGGGATGCACTGAGGTTTTCCTGAAAAGCTCTCTCACCTGAGACACTGTCCACAGTCCAACACTGTGACTCTTAAAGGCATGTAACTAAAATTACTGTTTGGGAGTCTCCCAAACAGTACTTTGTTATTCCACAGGAGCCTTTCTTAAGCTCTAAATATCAATTACCCCTTCCAGTGCCTACATTTCTTCCTGCAGTTTCAGTTCTTACAATAGACTCCACAGGGAAGACCTAGGGGTTTATTACTATTTTTTAAAATAGCGGAATTGATTTTTATTGTCACAGTAGGTCTTACCTCCAGTCATCTTTGGTTAAATGTGTCAGGATGTTCATCTCCTCTTCTTGCATGAGTTTATATGCAGCACTTACATGATGATTTTCAAGAACAGAACGATCATTGTACAATATTGCAACATCAGACCTGGTGTTACAAGAAAGGCAGAATTTACAATAATATCCTGATGATGGCACTGTGGAAGGCAGGACTGAGTATACTTTATGAGAACTATTGAATATATATATATATATATATATATATATATCAAGTCCCATTTATTTGTTCCTATTGTATCAAATTCTGATGAAGTTTCCATCCTCAATGTATAGAACATTATCATTATACTATAGTATACACAGTTTGTGGGAAAGCAATATTTTCAAATGTGCAATTTATTGTTTATGTAACTGTGCCAAAAATTTCTGAGTTCTTTGAGTTTCTTCACTGTACATAGCATCAAAGAGCAACAGAAATGCTCTACTTCAGTCTTTGTCAATACAACCCTTTAAAACACAATGCATCACCAGCAGAGGTGGCTCCACACACAGCTTGGGTGTTAAGATGTTGCTACTCGTGTTCTGAGAGAGATGTCCTTAGGCCCGTGTCACTCATAAGCAGAAGAGTCTGTGAGCCTTGTAACAATGGAATGCAAGAGATGCTAAGCTGACATTTGATAGAATTCAAGTGCTTCCTTGAGCCAGACCTTTAGCTCGACATTAGCAGCCTCAACAGTATCCTTTTAATTACGGTCTAACCTACAATACCAAAATGACACACGGATTTTCACAAATTTTCATGTGATTTCAATTGATCATACTTACCTCCAAATGTCATTAATTCTTAGAGAAAATGTTTCTTCAAAACCTGATTCTGATTTGCTAAGCAACCTCAGGACCTCAACTCTGCTACACTTCTGTCTTGATAACACAGTTCTGAAGTGTTTCAGTTTGGGTAAACTGAAATGTCTGTACTAGAGGAAAGGTGTGATGATTTAGAAGTGCAGCTCACTATGAAATTAATGGGGTAGCTTCAACCTCCTGTTCTGCTGAGCAATATTATATGTTCAGTGTAACCACCTATGTGTAAAGTATGGTACCAAAGAATTTAGAAAATTAAAATAGGATTGGAAGCTTTATTTAAAGGAAATAAACCATAATCTACATAAATTATCAATACGTTTGCACCCACAATCCTGTTAAAATCAAGGGGAAATCTGTGATTTGCCAATCACATATGTTTATGAAGTACAGTGAGATCCACAAAGCTAATTATGACTGGTTTTGAAAAATGCTAAGATTTGCTATGAATATATCAGCTGTTTCATCAGCTTCTCTATGGCAAAATAAACTTGGAATCATAGCCATGGGATGTCACATCGGGGCCAAGTTCCACTAGAAAAGAAGAATGAGCTCCATCACAAACCAAATATCTGTTTGCAAGTATGCACAAGTAAAATTCAAAGTCTAACAGTTTAATTAATTTTCCACTTTTGCAATACTTTGGAGCAAAATATTAAGGACAAAGATAGAAAAGTAGTATAAACTTGGAACTACAAACAAGTTTATTTTTAGACAGAGTACGCCGAAGGAGAAAAGAACGATGTCTTTATTTCAGCTGCAGTTACAGAATCTGTTCACTGAAGGGCACATTTCAGGGCACAAGTATGATACAGATTTAATTCAAAAGTAACCACTGGGCACTCAATCTGTATGAGTGAGTGGACAGTGCTTCTGTTCAAAGTAGTAGCATTTTTAGCACAAAATACGTTTTGTTAGAATACATTAGTGCTCCGCTGAAATATTTTCTTTCAAGAGTACATAAAGTGGATTCCTCAACTGAGGATACTAAAAACAAAGTATAGCCTAGTGTGAGAGAAGAACGAGATGCTTTGTACTAGGTTAAGTATCAGATGTACCATTTATCACCCAATAACGGATTAGTCAGTAACTTTCCTTTGATAAGCTGAAAATATTTTAAAGGAGATTTTATCCTGTTGTTCTGAATGGGAGACTAGGATGACACACCTGAAGGAGAACAGGCAGTGTGACATTTAAACTCGATGTCTTTCCAAATTCCTTTTTTAAAACTACTGCAGGTGCTGCCAAAACCTGCCAGGAAAGGACTCGTGGCAGGTATTTCCAAAGTGATATTTGAAAGTTCCCGCCTTTGTACTGGGCCCCAGTAAGTTTAACACAAAACTTGAAACACAATGTAGCACCTGAATTAAATGAAGACACGTTGCTGAAAATGAAGTAGTATTTTTCTCACAACACTGTGGAAGAAATGTTTTTGTCAAAGGTATCTGAATTTAAAAGAGCAAAATGAGAGATGAGGAGTTTTCAAGTCTACATTTTGAATCTTTTAAAATCTATCTTGACATGTCAGCTCTCCAAAATACGATGATTTCAAACACTATGGAGCTTACAAGTTTCTACATACTGTGCTTGTTCATGTGAGCAGTCCCATTAACTGTACAGAGGTCGAGGAAGCAATTTATACAATAAGGAATGACCTGGATACTTCCTGGCTCTGTCAGTAAAAGTCATAAAACAGTTCAGCACAATGAACAGTAAACTCCAGATAAAACACTTAAAAAACACTTTGCTCACCTCGTCTGAATATGAAAGTTGTTTGTGGTCCCAGTATGTTCATAATCATGGATGGCAGCTGCAAAGATCATTGCTAAAATTTCCAGTTCTGTGAGCCAGTGCTAGCAATTAAGAAACAAATCATAGTCATACTTTTTATTTCAGCCTAACACAGAGTAAACACTATAGTAGTGGAAATGTTTTGTATTACCTTCAATTCAAGTAAAGTTTATTTTTATCTTCTTCCAGGTAACTATATATGCATAACACTTCAGTATTATTATACAGTAAAATAACTCCTTGTACTTACTACAATTTCTCTAAGAGCGAGTTAATATACTTACAGTCACTAGTAAAGTAAACACTGGCAGTCAAAAATATAAGCAGCTATTACAATAATTACATAGCATATTTTGTAGATGCTTTGAGTATGAAGTATCTAATCTGCTAGCCTGTACATGGCACTTTATGGTGTATTCATCCAAAAACTTGTTATAAAGTTAAGGTTACAATTTATCTTTTACTCAACAATATATGCGGTCATCATAAATTCTAGGTACAACACTGGCATTAACTATATTTCACCACTGTATACAGCACTAAAATTAGGCTCATTGGAGAATTTTCTATTCTAAATTTTATTATACTTTGTACTAATGCATAAAAAAAAGGCTGCATAAGGCTAGTAAACAAAGAACAAAAGGTTACACAGGTCATGTACACAAAATTGATCAGACCCTAGAGTTTTGTTCACTTTCATACCTCTTTCTAACTTAGGCTGCTCTGTATTGCACACTTTGTAAAATAACCTCTGTTATTCTATCCTTCAAATTCTATTTCTTGAATGATAAGTCACTTTTGAGAAGAAAATTTACTCTATCTAAAAATGGGGGTGGAAAAAATCATATAATTAACCCCCGCAGTCATAGGGTTGATTAAGTCAAATGCCAGTCAACCATTTCCACGCATATTTCTGATTTTTCTAGCGTAGAAGTAAGTTTCCATACTAAAGGAGTGAATAGTGATCTCATCCTTATGCACCCATATATGCACATATATGTGTATGAATGAATACAAGAAGTAAAAGCTGCCAATAGTAGTGCTTCTTTCAAAGAAGAAGAAAAGAATGAGTGAAGATACATAAGTAATGTAATGATAATAAAGTAAGTCACTTAGTGACAAAATAAGACTGCAGAAGAACAAGTGTTGGCTATTGGTGAAGCAGTATAGATTTTAAAAGATCACAAGAGAGAAATGACAATGTACTGCAAGCAGTTCTATAAAAGGAAATTAGGACCTTCAATGTGTTGTGTGTCACAAGAAACCAGATTGTGACCAGTCCTGGATTTCACAATGTTTTCAACATACCAAATAGAAAAGAAACCAAATAATTATTAGAAACTAAAGCTAAGCAGAATTTTTTTCTTTGAGACACCTTTTCAAAGATCAGATTTTTTAATAATCAAAATAGTTGCCAGACATTTACAAATAGAAGATTATTCCTTACAAACAATATCTATGGGCTACACAGAAACTTCATACGGTACTACATGATAGTGAGTATTCTAGGGACAGTAGTTGTACAGTCAAAATTCAGATAAGCACTGAAATCAGAGAATCAGAGTACTGCCCCGGCTAAAGAATTTCTAACAAGGTAGGAGAAAGCTCTTAGGGAGACAGTTATGTGTTTTTCTCAAGTGGAAAGAGTAAAGAAGGTATCTGGAGGTCTGCAAGACTGAAAAGAGCTGGAACCTGCTTCTGTCCTGGAGATACTATGTCACACAGGTATAACACCTATTGGAGAAGATATTTTCTTATTGACAGATGTTTTCCTGTATTACAAATTGATAATAAGTAAAGAGATTTATTTCGACTTTTCATGGGCTCTGGTTCCTTCTTTTTAAAACAATGATGGATTTTTAAAATGAGTCAGAAAGGGAATCTCACAATGTACTTATTGACAGGAGAGACATTTTTTCCTATAGTTTAAGCAATACAGGTGTGTGGGAGGAAAAAGGGGATGGTGGGAAGATGATCGATGACTCAAAAGTTCTTTACGAGATGTATTCCCCGGGACTCAGATTCTTAAATCTTTATAAAGATGAAGATTTTATAAATGCAAAGTTGAGTTATCTATTTCAGTTGTATCATCTGGGATTTATTCTCTTGGGAAGGTTAATAGATTGTGTGCCATCTGTGATATCTAACTTTCTAACACATTGATCTGAGATGGTTGGATCTTGTCTTTTAAGACAGATAGTAACTTATGGAAAACATGATCACTTTATTTCTTTAACTGTGACTCTGAGTATGTCATTCCTCACTGGACTCTCTCTAAAGGCTTGTGGCGAAGCGCAAAGTCTGACTAGGCCACTTCTTTTGGCAAATGATGAAATATGGTTGTTTTCCAAGAGCCTATAGAAGGTATAAAATGTATGACCTGAAAAATGGAAATTGTGAAAAAGATTTCCTGAAAGTGAGTTTCAGTATGAGGCTTCAGTATGTCTTTCAGAAACAAACAAGGAAAACAGTAATTCTTTGCAACACTGGAGAGTATCCTTAAGATACAGAGAAAGCACGAGGACTGTAAATCTGCAAAAACCATAGAGGAATTCAATACAGAACTGAATCAAGTCCTGTCTAGTTATTTGTTAAAGGATACAGTAGAGTTAAAAGAGGCCTTACAATGGACATATTCTGAGAACCATAAGCTTGAGAAACAAACCTCAAAGTATTACTGAGTACAGTTCTGTGAGGTTGACCAGCAAACAGGAAAAAAACTCAGTAAGTTAATAAGTTAAATGGAATATTTGCATGATACTGATATGTTCTCAAACTGTAAATTACATTTGGGACACAAATACCTTGCAAGCTTCAGAATCATGAGGCCCTCTGTCAAACACTGATTTATATAAACATTCCTTCTGCCTGACAAGCTGTATCTGTTTGAAGGCAAACTTGACTAAGTGTTGTCCTAGGTAGATATCTTTCCAAAATCATAATTCAGTAATTGAAATACGAATATTAAAAACTTGGCCTAATTTTGTAGGAATGTTTTGTAGCAGTGTTGCAATAGTAATGAGGCTTAACAGCTACACAACTGCAATAAAGTCTGAACTTTTCTGAAAATAGTTGTCTAGATCACATGAAAATGCAGTTACAAGGTTAAGATGCTTAAGTTGCAGAGGCCTATCTCCTTCTCACATCCACCCAATATATATTCATAAATATTCAAATACAAAACAGTTTCCTTCATTCAGTGTTCAGAAATACACAGAATGTGTGACAATGTCATTCAATCACTGACTAAACATCCCAAATTAAGTAGAACAGCTCTGGAAGTTGTAAACTTGTCATAGCATCACAAAGAAAATCTAGATGCTATAGCATTTTTTGAAAGGCTAAGGGGATGTCATTAAATACAACAATTGTGTATAAATACAACAAAAGGATTTTCCTCCCTGTTAAGCTGTTGATTTAGGTGCGTACTTGCAACAAAGACAAGTCTTGCATCAAAACTTGCAATTGTTCTTACACTAGAAGATACCTCAATGTGAAAAGAAACCCAGTCTGCAAGCAGTACTTGTGCTAAATTATAGCATTAAAAACTTGATGCTTAGAATGCCAAGATGCTAAAATACTTCCTTCAAACAGTAGATTCAAACCTAGCAATGCCTAGCAACTTGTTATTGCCTGCACTGAAGCCAATGCCAAAGCTTTCAGTGAGAAAAGGCTTAACATAAGTGGATGGCTGTCATTTATCATGTATATACAGGACAAGGGGCAATGGGTTTAAACTGGCAGAGGGGAGATTTAGACTGGATGTTAGGAGGAAGTTCTTTCCAGTAAGGGTGGTGAGACACTGCAACAGGTTGCTCAGGGAGGTAGTGGCTGCTCCCTCCCTGGAGGTGTTCAAGGCCAGGTTGGATGAGGCCTTGAGTGACCTGTACTAGTGGGAGGTGTCCCTGCCTATGGCAGGGGGGTGGAACTAGATGATCCTTGAGGTCTCTTCCAACCTTATCATTCTATGATCCTACATATTGGAGCACAAATATCTAGTCTTACGGAATTGGTTCATGGATCTGCATGCAGAAATCATTGTCACTTTCCAAGTCCATTCATAATGAAGACAACACTTCAACAGGCCATTGACAGAGATCTCTGTTTTCTTCCAGTCAGTATTTACTTTTTTTCCTAGCAAGCTGATAGTGAGGAGAATCCCACTGCTGGTGTTAAATCTAAGACAAGTGTTTAGAGAAAAATATTTGCACAGACTCATTTTTAGTATCAAAGTACAAAAAAAAAAAAAAAACAAAACCAAAACCCAAGGTCAATATTCTACCTACTATAGGCACACACTGTATACAAGAGCATCACTAAATAAGGTTACAAATTGGGAAAAAAAAAGCAGCTGCGAAGTATTTAATTAAGCCTGCATTGATTCAGTATGTGTTTCTATGGCCAGGGCCGCAGCAGAAATTAAAGCTTCCCTGTTTGATCACACCTCCCAGGCTCTGATGTGGAAGTGAAAAAAATCTCACCTGCCCACTCCTGCAAATATATCTCTTTCAGTATGATATATAATACACAAGCACAGGCAAAGAAAAGCAGAGGATACAAGGAGGATACATTTTCTCCTTTATTCCTCTGTATAGGAGTTTGAGCCTGGAAGAACTGTTAGAATTACATCACATTCACAGCCTGAATGCTAGTACGGAATCTATCTCTGCACAATTTTCAAGGAAGTTTTTTTCCTTAAAAAAAGACACATGTATGCTTTTAGCCAAAACAGCAGAGTCTGAGAAAAGAAGTAAATTGATCTTTGCAGTGTTTCTTACCATGATACCAGTGTGAATCATTATGTAATGCACAGTTTGAGTAACGTCAGCTGCATGGATCAAATTGTGATATGGATTTTTGTATTTGCCGTAACCGACTTCAAGAGCTTCAGCAAACGAAATAAGATTTGGAACAGGGATCTAGGGGAAAGCAAAAATTAAAATAAATGTGGGGTTTTTTCTGCTACAACTGCAAAATTGATCATGCAATAAATAAATGACAAATAAATACACTACAGAAATTAGTTAATAAAATTAAAAATTTAAATGTAAAACCTTGATTATCTCAGGGAATTTTTACCCAATTTTTGTAGATCTTATAGCCATCTACATATACCATGCATAGCATGTGGTTTGTGTACAAGAGTCTGCAAAGCTATCAACCAGTTTCTGAGGCATGTCTGCTTGTCTGTACCATAAATACATGTATTCCTCATGTAATAAAGGCAGGATAGGATTTTAACCATAGGATCATCTTTTCTTCACTAGTTTTACCTTGCCTGAGACAAGTTTTCCTTGAATCTGGTAGGATGGCTTCCCTTCCTTCTGATAACGAAATTGAAAGCAGCCATGTAGGAAAGGACTTTGGGAGTACTGGTTGATGAGAAGCTGGACATGAGTCAACAATGTGCACTTGCAGCCCAGAAGAGAAATCATGTCCTGGGCTGCATCAAAAGAAGCATGGTCAGCAGGTTGAGGGAGGTGGTTCTGCCACTCTGCTCTACTCTACTCTGGTGAGACCTCACTTGGAGTAGTGTGTCCAGCGATGGGAGCCCCAACATAACAGGCTCATAGACCTGCTGGTGTGGGTCCAGAGGGCCACAAACACAGTCTGGAGGACTAAAGCACCTCTCCTACAAAAACAGGCCAAAAGTATTGGGGCTGTTCAGCTTGGAGGAGAGGTGGCTCTGGGGAGACCTTATAGCTACATTTCAATTTCTGAAGGGGACCTAAGGAAGGCTGGGGAAGGAGTGTTTACAAATAATTGTAGTGATAGGATCAGGGGCAATGGTTTTAAATTGGAGCAGGGTAGATTTAGCTTGTACATAAGGAGGAAGTTCTTTGCAATGAGAGTGGTAAAATACTGGCTGCCCAGGGATGTTGTCGAGGCCCTCAAGATCAGACTCAGGATACACTCAAGATCAGACTCAATGTGGTCCTGGGGAGCCTGATCTAGTTGGAGGTATCCCTGCTCACTGCAGGGGAGTTAGACAAGATGACCTTTGAGGGTTCCCCCTTCCAACCTAATGTAATCTGTAAATCTGTGTAAACATGGGTACTATCTAGTCCATTTTTTTCCCCACCATTGTGCTGGTTTTGGCTGCAGTACAGTTAATTTTCTTTGTAGTGGTTAGTACAGGGATATGTTTTGGATCTCTGCTAGAATCAGTGTTGATAATTAAGTGATTTTATTATTGCTGGGCAATCCTTACATAGTCAAGTCTCTTTCCTGCTTCTCACACCACTCCACCAGCAAGTAGGCTGGGGGTGCATAAGAATCTAGGAGGGGACGCTGCCAGGATAAGCTGACCTCAACTAGCCAAAGGGATATTCTATATGATGTCACACTCACCAATAAAACTACAGGGAAGTTTGGTCGAAGGGCTGCTGCTTGAGGTCTGGTTGGGCATATGTCCATTGATAGTGAGCAATTGTTTTAATTTTCATCACTTCTCTTTCTTTGGCTTTATTTCTACCTCTCTGCTAGTCTCCTTTTTGTTACAATCTTACTATTATGAATAATAATTTTATTTATTCATGTCAATTATTTAACTGTTCTTACAGCAGCTCATGAGCTTTCTCGCTTCTACCTTTCCAATTCTCCAATTGTCTTCCCCTCAGCCTGCTGGGGAAAGACAGCAAGTGAGCAGCCATGTGGTGTTTAGTTATCAGCTGGGGTTTGCTGATATAACTTAATTATATAAGATTTTTTTTTCTTTATTTAAAAGCCCTGCAAGTTAAACAGTGATACTGAGAATTGTATTAGCCCACTGAACCAGTAACATTGTGTACTTTCGGACTGTGTGTTAGTGATAATCCTGGTGTGGTTCTGACTTCAAGCGCTCAGAGCTTGCTGGCAAAAGCTTAATGGGAGAAGTTGAGTCTGGGTTATCATTGAAAATTAAATTATTCAAATTAACTTCAGAGTGAGGAAGCCTCCTCAAAAGAAACACAGAGTTTTGCAGTAGTGACATTTTGAAACAATAATGAAGCTTTCATTTAGCACTATTATAATGCTAAACTTGCCATTCCAATCTATATTTAATCTTAGCATTTAAAATTTGGTTATAAGTACTTCATATTGTGCTGCAATACCCTTCAAACATCACAGAAAAGCAGTTTTCTCTTTATGGATTCCACAAGTCGGTTAGAAGAGGAAGCTTCAGCTGAAGCCCCTGCACAATGATGGGCAACATTCTACAATCTAGACTATGGGGGGGGAAGTTTTCTGCCTTATTAGGAATCTTTGTTCCATGAATCTGGGACACCGATTCAGCATGGCGGTATACATAATCTGTTTATTTAATCCTTACAGCATTTAGCTGTTCAGTAGAAACATCCCATCCCAAACTGAGGTAACTTGGGTCTACATCACTTTCCATTTTTTTGGCTGCATAAAAATTTGCATGCTCTGAGTGAAAGTTCCATTTGATAGAAATATTGGAATGTTCAATTTGCCATACTCATTGACATTTTGCACTGCATTGTACAACAAAAAACATTTCAAACATATCCTGGCCTTATCGTATTTATAATTTGACATATATTTGTGGCTAAATTTCTGACCTTGAAACGGCTCAAAAGGTCATATCGGGTTAACAGCTCATACATCATAAATTTCAGACTGTGCTCTCCGCTTGCTTCATTTAGGGCAAATACATCAAAAGACCACTTATCAACATCCTGTAGATGAGGGGAAAAGAAAAGAACCATAACATTGACATCTTTATGTAGGCTTCCCGTTAATTGATGCAAAAGACATTTTGAGATTTTATGGAGGGCAGGAGGAAAATAATGACTTCCTACTGTTCGACCCTTTCAAACTCCTACTTTAGATAACATATGAATGACTATTTCAATATTAATTAAAATATTAATTAAATTAATTAATTAAATTAATTAATTAAAATATTCAATATTAAAATAGTTGTGCCAGATATGAGCAAAATACTCGTAATGTGATCTGTGCGACTCCATATGCTTCAAGTCAAAGCCCCCAATCTTTCGAATTTAACTTTCTGCATATGAACTGTATACAGAACCTCATGGACTTAATGTGAACACCCATCCTTTAAACAGGCTATTATGCAATG
>VWYK01016029.1:0-14029 GCA_013399775.1 Semnornis frantzii | reverse complement strand
CCTCCACAAGTTCTCTGGGCAACTTTATTCTGCTGTTTTCCTGGTCTTTGGAAAAAAGGAAAAGAAAAGTGCAAATCTGTGTTTAAGTCCAGGGGGAAAAATGGTTTCTAGAAGCTGAGCTGTGAGATCCTGGATGAATTGCAAAGCACAAATGGATGCATTTTGCTTTGAAGAAGGAGGATGTTCCTTTTTTAGCTTCTTTTTCCTCAAAAAGCAAGCCCTGCATTGTTTAGAGCAGCGTGGCTGGAGATTGACAGCATAGGAGAATGCATTTTGGCTAAGATTGCCTGTCAGTGCTGCAACAAGGCAGGAGATAGCACCTTGGAGCTTGCTTTCATTAGCTGTTTCCTGTGTCCTGGGATCATCTTCCTGCTCAAGAGGCAGCTGATGGTTAGTGTGGCTGAGGTCTGCTTACAAACAAGGCCTAATTACAGAAGTGAAAGGAGACACAGGAGTTCAAAAGTAAGAGAGCTACAATGAGCAGCCTGAGAGGGGATCAACAGCTAAAGGTTGGAGGTCAGGAGTGTGATGGTTTGGGAGTTCCCTGCCCCTCCACACTTGTAAAATGACCCAGACTAGACCTCAGCCGGCCTGGAAGTTAAGAGATGAAGCTCTATTTACAGCTCAGCACAATATACAAGCAAATATATACAGTATAGACAGGAATAGTTACAGAAATATACAAGTTTAAGGTGATACAGACACACAACTCCCCTCCCAGAAATCAGAGACCCCCAGGAGGGGCTCCCAACCACCCTTCCACCTTCTCCCCACCCCCACACCTTACCCCAAGGTTTGCCTTACACACAAGGAGGATTGGCTGGGGAGGATTAGAAGAAAAGTGGTTAGTGAAGTTATTCAGCTGAGAGGAGAAGCCAGAGCTGCTAGAGAGCCCAAGAAGCTGCTTGCCCTGTGAAACTGTGCCCAAGACCCAAGTGCCTCGTGACCCAGATTGCCAGCTTGAGACACTCTCTTATCTCATTGTAAACATCTCAGCAAGCCTATGAGTGAAGCAGACATCACCATTGTTTTCCTTCAGAGCCTGTAGTATAATTTTCTCTATTAAAATATTCCAATTAGCTCAAACCAGCACAAGGAGGCTGGGCTCTTCTCGGCGGTGCCCAGCGACAAGAGGCAATGAGTCCAGACTAGAACACAGCAGGGTCCACCTCAACACAAAGGAAAACTTTGCTGAGGGTGACAGAGCCCTGGAGCAGGCTGCCCAGGCAGGTTGTGGAGTGTCCTTCTCTGGAGACTTTCAAAACTCTCCTGGACAAGTTATTGTGCAACCTGCTTTAGATGAACCTCATCTGGTGGAGGGTTTGGAGTCTGTGATGTCCAGAAATCCCTTCCAGCCCCTACCATTCTGTAATTCAGCTGGGAAGGAAAGCTTTGAATTACCTGCTCTCCAAGCTGTGATTTCAGAGAGTCGTGGAATGGTTTGGGCTGGAAGGCACCTTGGAGATCATCTAGTTCCAACCCATCACATGGGGGGGGAAGTCATCTGACCTTTCTAGTGGAGGCACTGCTCAGCCATGGCAACATGGGAACAGAAATGGACATTTAAGTCACCTCAAAGATCACAACTCAGTTAACTTCCTGCTGCCTCAAACAGATGGCACACATCAGGACTTGGGGGGAGGCACACGATGGGGTTACCCTGATGTTCGGTCAGACACAGAGCACTTGAAAGGGAGAAGAGAAGAGAGCAGAGCCCAGGGGACTTCAGGCTGAGGTGATGCCATCCCTTCTGCTATGTAGATAGTCCAGGACTGAAAACTAACAGCTTGAGAGATGTCCCTGCATACAAAAATGAGCATTGGATGCTGTCTGCAAGCTGCATTAAACCACAAACTGCTGAGTGACTGACAGAGGCTAAGGGAGACTTTCACATCTCAAACAGGCTTCAGAGAAGGTGGAAAATTCACAGGACTCTGCTCCTGGTTAACAGGAATTTGGCTTAGTGGCTTCCTGGTCTACTCCCTTCCTTCCTCTGTTCCTTCCAGCTTGCCTCACACTGGTAGATGGAAGCCCTGTGAAAACACAAGGGTTGGGTCAGGCTGTGGGTATAGATAAGAATAGGCAGGGAAGGAGGAGAGGCTGGCTCAAGGGCACAGGGACTGTTCTGGCAGCTGTCAAGGTTGCCCAGAAGACAATGGGAGTGAGCACACAACCACAGGCATCTCCAGTCCTGGGCTGGAGGTTGGTCTCCTCACATGCAACAAGTGAGAGGCCAAGAGGAAACAGGCTCAGGTTGTGCCAGGGGAAGTTCAGGTTGGATAGTAGGAATCATTTCTTCACAGAGAGGGTTCTGAAGCGTGGGAGCAGGCGGCCCAGGGAGGTGGTGGAGACCCCATGCCTGGAGGCATTCAAAAGACAGGTGGATGTGGTGCTGAGGGCTGTGGCTTAGCAGCAGTGGTGGGACTGAGCACTAGGCAAGTGGCTGGGCTCCATGACCTTAAAGGTCTCACCCAACCTCCACAGTGCTACGAGGATGTGAAAAGAAAAAAAGCAGTTGGATGTGAAAGGCCTTGCAGAGAGGAAGAGCAGAGGGCTTGCACATCCAGAGCAGCAGCTCTGTCGCTCTTGGGCGAGGTCCAGCTGCCTGCCTGGCAGCATGCCTGCTGCTCTCAAAGGACAGCTAGGACAGAGGGAAAACACAGTAGTTCTGCCCTGCCTCTGACTCTGCTGTATGTTCCCTTGTGTACAGGTAAGACCCAGGCAGAAATCAGCAAGGAAGCAATGATGCTTTGCCACAGCCCTTGGCCTTATCCTGTGAACAGGGCTCTCCTGTCTCCCACTATCTGCATCCCTCCGAGATGTGAGCACAATCAGTCCCCTGCTGCAGGATTTTCCATGAAATACTAAGGTCAGTCTCTTAGTTAAATCCCACTGATCACTCTGATGAGACTCAGACTTTCTTCTCTACCTCTTGCCAGCAGCAATTCCTCGATTTCCAAAAGGCTCCCATTTGGCTGCTAAGAATGCAGCCCTAAACCTGGAGAGAAACCCAAGTAAATACAAGGCTCAGGCACAGAGCTCTCACTTCTGCAGTGCAGCTCTGAGAAAAGCAGCCCCTGGCTGCTTAGCAGTGACCCTGCCATGGAGCCAGGCTGATTTCTCTGCATCCATTGCCTTGTAGATACAAGATCACTGCTAATGCAGTGAAAATATTATTCAAAAGACCCAGGATAAATGTTACAGCTCCTGGATTTTTAAAATGTCTCTCCAACCCAAAATTTAACCTTTAACTTGAAAAAAAAAAGTGACTCTGTCTATTTGGACTAAGAGCAACCAACAACATTTTCCTCATGGGCTATTTAAAAGGATCCTGACTAGGTCTGAAGGTTTACAGGGAAAGAATAATACAGCATCTATACCTGGAGAAGAAAGACCCACACAGCAAGCTTTGCAGAGAGGAAAAAGCCACAAGGAGCTCTGCAGAGCCATCTCATTGTTTCTGTTGCATGCATTCAGCTATTTGGTTCTGGGGATGTCTCACCTAGGTGACAGGAAGACAGAAATGCCAAGCAGCAGCCCCCAGAGCAGACTGGCAGCTGCCTGCAGGAGATAGGATGAGTTTGTGCCACCAGCTTTGGCTCAGTTCTCAAGGCATTACTCAAGGCCTGTCCCAGTGTGACTCTAGTGACTGTCAGGCTGCATTCAAATCTTTTCCAGGGGCTTTGAACCAGGACTTCAAGTAAGCCATGTGGCAAGCCAGGAAGCTCAAATTCTTTCCTTACTGCTTGTTCTTGCCCTTTCTGTGTGCTTCCAGCTCTTCATGGATGAGAGAGGAATAATCCTTAAGTAATTTGTGCCTTAAAATGAGTTAAAATTGCAAAGCCATCCTCTTACTGCTTGTAAGAGAGAGTCATACTCTTACCCTTTCTCAAAATAGAGCTTTTTTATCCCTTTCTCTTGGATCACTTGCTGAAACTCTCCTCCATTTTATGAGGTTAAAGCTTTCCCTGCTCTTGGGTTATGGAAATGGAGTGCAGATCTGAAAGCTAAGTGCTGCCCAGAGGGAAAATCACTTCCAAGGCTTTGCTGGCTGGTGCAGGTATCCTGAGAGCTTCCCATCTGAACTCTGCTGTTCCTTCTCCTTGCTCTTATTTGCCTGGAGCTTTACTTCTGCCTCATTTAATCTCATTTAGTGCTGAAAGTAATTTGTCTTTATTTAACATAATGCCCAGTCTCTATAAGCTGACAGAGGTAGTAGAAAGTTAACTGGCTAATCTTTGTATAATATTCCCAGTTCAGGTTTTCTTTTACTTGTGCCAGTTCAAATCCTTTTAAGGAACCTGAAACCAATTCCCACTGAAATTCCCTGATGAAAGCTAAAATGCTCTTTTGGAAAGATAAACTTCCCACTTTCAAGCATCCTACACAACTCTGTTAACTATTTACATATTTGATGTTAATGTGGCACTGAAGAGGCTGAGGGAGCTGGGGGTGTGCAGCCTGGAGAAGAGAAGGCTCCAGGCAGACCTAACAGCAGCCTGCCAGGACCTGAAGGGGCTCCAAGCAGGCTGCAGAGGGACTGTTTGCAAAGGCCTGCAGGGACAGGAGGAGAGCAGTGGTTTGAAATGAGAGCAGAGCAGATTGAGCTTGGATGTGAGGAACAAGTTGTGCAGCAGGAGGCTGCTGGGACACTGCCATAGGCTGCCCAGGGAGGTGTTTGAGGCCCCATGGCTGGAGATACTGAAGGTGAGTCTGGAGCAAGCTGTGAGCAAGCTGCTGTAGTGGAGGATGTCCCTGCTGAGTGCAGGGGTTGGGCTGGATGAGCTTTGGAGCTCTCTTCTAACCCAAACCATTCAGTGATTCTGCAAAGTGCTTATGCTCAGGGTATGGTTAGTGTGTGCTGCTAGTGGTAATTCCAGATAGGATGAAGAGATCTTTACATTCTGCTCAGCCACTGCTGTCACTGAACTTGTGCAGAGGTCTTCAGAGACTCGAGGAAGCCAAAAGCAGCCTTGGATTTTTGGAGGCATGCTGGAGGAGAGCTGGAGAAGAGACCAACCCAGACCATTCAGTGATTCTAAATAAGAAGCTAACAAAAGTTATTATGAAGCTATGCAATGAAGATTGGAATATCAGAAAACATTTTTAGATTTGCAGAATGGAAGAGGAAAGAAAATGAAAGCCAAATTCTGCCATCTCCTGTGAGAATATACCCTAAATTATGGTCAGCTCCACTCTTAACCTTGCTGGGGATCACATCAGTGTCCTCTGGGTCATCTTCTCGTTAGCAGCTCCCACACCTCCTCTTCTTCCTTTGCCAGCTGTTTCCCTTCCCCTCTTGGGATCCTCACAGAACAGATACTTCTCTTATCTCTCTTGGTTGTTCCTCACCTCCAAGTACATATAATTCTCCCTCACTGCTGGCTCCTTGTAGCTGTCTGCTCTCCAGATAATTCTTGCTGACCTGAGCTAAACACATTGCTCCTTTGGGTGCTCTCCAGGTGAGCTGGCTGATAAATCTGCTTCTGCAAAACAGCTGGGCTTGTCCCAAAGCTCCTTTCTCTACTCTTCCTCCTGTTGCTCAGCCTGTAAAACATGAATCCTTCTTTACTATTTCAGTAGGGACCACGAAGTTTATTTGGTTTTCTCAAACAGAAGGCAACCATTTTTTTGCACCTGCTCTGTTGATAGCAACCATTTCTTTTTCAAACTGCTCCAGTTTCTAACTACTGCTTTCTTCTTGCTAATTTCTGACACTATTAGGACATCACCAAGCAACACATTGAACATCCTCCACATTTAACTCAGTTTGCTAGAAGCATTTTTATTTTTCAGGAGAGCTGCAGAACTGCAGAAGCTATCCCAGATCTAGTGAGTGTCTGAAAGAACTGCCCTAAGCATGCACCCCCATTTGCTGCCAAATGGGAGCTAATTCCATATTCAGCATTTCTGGGACTGCTTTTGTTTGCCAAGACACTCAAGGAGCAGGGCACTGCTGGGGGAGGCAAAGAACAAAACCAACACCCCCAAAGCCAGTGACACAAGAAACCATTTGCAGTCTGCATTGAGAGGATTCAAAAACATTCATTATTTTGTCTGCCTGTGCTCAGTTGGTGCCAGGGAGGAATAATCTTTCCTGGAACTGGGCATGAACCCATTAGACAACATTTATCTGGCTTCTCACAGTCCAGCCTGACCTGTGAAATCAAACCATTCCTATTTGCATTTTCCCAACTGCCCTGGAGATGGCATTCCAAAACAGATCTGCAGGAACAGGAGTGGGATGGAAGGGCAGCACTGCTGGGGGAGCAAAAGTAAGAAAGGCAATATAAAAGAGCTCTGCTTAGGTGTGGACATCAGCATGGTGAGGCCAGGCTGCTCCTGGGACAGCCTGACAGCCTGGCTGGCAGCTGGGGCTGTTGCAGCAGCCAGCAGCGACAAGGGTGGGAAAAGAATGGCATTTAGATTTGGCAAAGAGGATTGGGGGGCCCAGGTCAGCTGCAGTGTGCAGTACTGAAACAGCCTGGGCTGGTTTGGTGTGGATTGGCACTTACATCCTTGAGACCCAGAGCTAGAAGTGGCTGCTAAGACCTTTTGTCCACCAAAAGAGAGTCCTTCTTCTTCTATCACTTAGAAACACTCACCTGTTGGTTAGAAATACTCACCTGTTAGTTAGAAACACTTACCTGTTAGAAACAATCATCTATTAGTTAGAAACACTCATCTATTAGTTAGAAATACTCACCTGTTAGTTAGAAACACTTACCTGTTAGAAACACTCATCTATTAGTTAGAAACACTCATCTATTAGTTAGAAATACTCACCTGTTAGTTAGAAACAATCATCTATTAGTTAGAAACACTCATCTATTAGTTAGAAATACTCACCTGTTAGTTAGAAACAATCATCTATTAGTTAGAAANAAACACTCACCTGTTAGTTAGAAGCACTCACCTGTTAGTTAGAAACACTCACCTGTTAGTTAGAAGCACTCACCTGTTAGTTAGAAACACTCACCTGTTAGTTAGAAGCACTCACCTGTTAGTTAGAAACACTCACCTGTTAGTTAGAAGCACTCACCTGTTAGTTAGAAACACTCACCTGTTAGTTAGAAGCACTCACCTGTTAGTTAGAAACACTCACCTGTTAGTTAGAAGCACTCACCTGTTAGTTAGAAACACTCACCTGTTAGTTAGAAGCACTCACCTGTTAGTTAGAAACACTCACCTGTTAGTTAGAAGCACTCACCTGTTAGTTAGAAACACTCACCTGTTAGTTAGAAGCACTCACCTGTTAGTTAGAAACACTCACCTGTTAGTTAGAAGCACTCACCTGTTAGTTAGAAACACTCACCTGTTAGTTAGAAGCACTCACCTGTTAGTTAGAAACACTCACCTGTTAGTTAGAAGCACTCACCTGTTAGTTAGAAACACTCACCTGTTAGTTAGAAGCACTCACCTGTTAGTTAGAAACACTCACCTGTTAGTTAGAAGCACTCACCTGTTAGTTAGAAACACTCACCTGTTAGTTAGAAGCACTCACCTGTTAGTTAGAAACACTCACCTGTTAGTTAGAAGCACTCACCTGTTAGTTAGAAACACTCACCTGTTAGTTAGAAGCACTCACCTGTTAGTTAGAAACACTCACCTGTTAGTTAGAAGCACTCACCTGTTAGTTAGAAATACTCACCTGTTAGTTAGAAGCACTCACCTGTTAGTTAGAAACACTCACCTGTTAGTTAGAAGCACTCACCTGTTAGTTAGAAACACTCACCTGTTAGTTAGAAGCACTCACCTGTTAGTTAGAAATACTCATCTTTCTTAGCCCTTTTCCCTACCTCTCTGTTGTAGTTTGCTTCCTTTCTTTTGCCCCTACTTGTAAAAGTAGTGATGCTCTACTTAGCTTAGTGAAAAAAGGAGGGTGAGGAAAGCTTCTCCATGCACAGGTCTACTGGTGGCTGAGTGCAGGTCCTCTTGAAGGAGGAAGCTTCACAAAAGGTTTGCATCCACAACTCTCATTGGATGTTTAGGCCTGCCCAGCTGGCAGAGCCAGGTCTAGAGTCAGCAAACCAATTGCTCTTCCATTTCTGCCCCTTCAGCTTTTGCCAGGTGCCCCAGCTGGAGTAAAACACAGTGGCACAGCTGTACATACACAAGGAGGAAAGGGCAGGGGAAATTACTGCCTTTCTGGGGCAGTCCTTAATGAGGTACACAGCAGTGGCAGAGTTTTCTGGAGGGGTCTGCACACTTTCTGTTCCTTCCCCAGGCAAAACAAAGCAGGACTTGGGGGTGGGAAAAAGTCACTGTGCAACGTATTTCCCTTTCTGACCTTCCTCAGCTTCTGAGGTAAGCACTGGCCCACCTCTTGTCTTTGTCCAGTTCCAAGCCATTCTGCAGACAGTCACAACCTTCTGCTTTGGAGACTAAACGTAGGAATCAGTCACCACTGGGACTCTCATTCCTGATGTGCTCAGCCAAGCATTTCAACACAAAACCTGATTTGGTTTAGAAGGAGATATCTGGAGCCTGCTTGGGCAGGTGATGTGCACCTTTCCTGAAAGCATGAAGAAATAAAGTGAAACCCTAGACCTAGGCTGGTTAGGCTATATCCATCCACTGATTTCACTAGGAGCAGCATTTCATCAGTGCCCTTACTTCTGTAGCAATAACTGCATTCATTACCTCACTAAACTTTGTTTTTAAAGCCACTTGAGAAAAACAAAACAAAATAAAACAAAAAACCAAACAAACCATAACCAGGACATTTTTTGTGCTGTTTTTATGGAGCTGCTCAAGAATGAACTCATCATGGCAGTGCTTCACTTGCCAGAATTCTTTTCTGAGGTGTTTGGTAATCTCTCTGCCTAGCTCAAAGATGACTTGTCCAGGGAATACAGCTGAAACTTGAGCATAACTTATGAAATCACTGAGAAAACAACATTTTACATCCAATGGGAAGGAGAGGAGAGGAGAGGAGAGGAGAGGAGAGGAGAGGGAGAGTGACAAGAAGAGAAGACTCATTAAGGTTGTAAAAGACCTCTAAGATGAAGTCCAACCCTCAACCCAAGACCACCATGCCCACTAAACCATGTCTACAGAGTTTTTAATACATCCAAGGAGCTCCCACAGCAGGCAGAGGCACAGCCTAAGGAGCATTTGGCTTTGCCATTGTAGACTGGAGATTAGGAAGAAATTCTTCACAGTGAGGGTGGTGAGATGCTGGCACAGGTGGCCTGGGGTGGTTGTGGATACCCCCCTGGAGGTGTTCAAGGCCAGGCTGGATGAGGCCTTGAGCAAGCTGGGCTGGTGGGAGGTGTCCCTGCCCATGGCAGGAGGTTGGAACTGGATGAGCTTTGAGGTCCCTTCCAACCCAAACTGTGATTCTATGATTATAAGGTGATTGAAATCACACCAGAAGATGAGACAAGGTATTGGTCTAGCAATTGGAGCTGTAAAAATCAGATCTTCAAGACATGGTAACATAGCACAGGTGTCCTTACCACTGGGAACTGATCAGCTGAACAAAACTTTCTTGGCTGCTTCCCTGCCTTGTGCAATGTTTGCTTGGAATGGATGAAATGGGATTGCTTAGCAGCTGCAACTATTTAACCTACAGGATTTCTTGCATTGGAAATCTGAAGCCAGATGATAGTCTCTGGAGGGAACATGCAGTTACTCAGAGATGCATGTGAAATATTTAGGGTGGAGTAATTCATCTGGCAGGGTGAATATTTCATCTCTGTGATTTAGTCCTGGATCTGTAGTTTGCTTCACAGGCAGTTTTAGGGATTCTTTTAGTTCATTAGCCACAGAGAACAAAAGCCTGACAATGCTGAAAAGAGGCTGCTGCTGAAGGTGCTCACTGCAGAAGCCCTGCTGGAACAGATGTGACAAACCCTACCAGCAGAGTATGCTGGGACAGCAGCACTGGCTCCAGGGGACCATTAGAGTGGAGAACCAGCCCAGGGAGTCGCTGAGAGCAAGATTAAAGGACACACAGAGGGAACTTGGTGTATTTGTCAGCTCTATAGTTTGTCTGCACTCAAAAGTTTGGTCCTCAGACTTCAGTCTAACTTTGGAGATTCTAAAGTCTACAGACACTGTCATTTCTTTTCCTCCAAAGTGAGTAAAGATCTCCCAACCAGGGTTGAAAGTAATCCAACAGCTCACTCAGAACCACCATCCTGGTGATGTCATTCTTTCACAGAATCATAGAGTGGTTTGGGTTGGAAGGGGCCTTAAGGATCATCTAGTTCATGTCTCATCATCACCTGGATGTTGGCAGGCTTAGAGGCCATACATGAGGAAAGCTGTGCACACACAGGGCCTATGGGAGATGAATCAGGTGCTGGAATCTGACTGTGAAGCTCTTGGTTGTTTTTTTTCTTTCTGGAGAGGCAGAGATTGAGATGTTAGACACTTCAGGGTTTCATACAATATGGTCCCTCAACAAGTTTGTGGAACCCAGGTCTCTCTTTTTGGTGCATTCCATTGGAGTGTGGTTGTGCTTCACACCATCTTTGTCTTTCAATGAATACTGAATTGTGGAACACTTTCAGCAAAGAGAGAATTTCAGACTGGGATAATTTGAGAGTGGGAGAACCTCAGCTACAAACAGACTATGTTATGAGGCTTAGAGGATTTATGGAGGATGTGTGGGTTCATAACCTCTTAAGAGAGGAAGGAAGTCTTCACACTAGCAAAGGCTATAACCATTGAGATGATGGATGAAATAGTAGAAATAATAATATTTAGTACAGACTTCCCTCCAAGAAAGCATTCAGGATTGGGGCTCCTAACTGGAGTCCCAGACTAGTATGCTGCTGACACTCAGTTGAGTCCCACTGGCTACCTTAAATATTGGATTTGGATCCTGTTTGCTGTCACTTAGCCTTCCCCTGTGGCCTTTCAGTATCTTAAAGGGCCTACAGAAAGCTGGGGAGGGACTTTCTAGGCTGACAGGGAGTGATAGCATTGGGGTCAATGGAATGAAGCTGGAAATGGGTAGATTCAGAGTGGATGTTAGGAAGAAGTTCTTCAGAATGAGAGTGATGAGAGCCTGGAAGGGGTTGCCCAGTGAGATGGTGGAAGCCTCATCCCTGGAGGTGTTTAAGGCCAGGCAGGATGAGGCTGTGGCCAGCCTGATCTAGTGTGAGGGGTCCCTGCCCATGGCAGGGGGCTTGGAACTGGCTGATCCTTGTGGTCCCACCCAACCTTGACTGATTCTATGATTACCTAAGGACAATTCAGAGACCTTCAGAGTGTCAGTGGAGGTGATGAGTTCCCACACTTGGGCTGTGATGAGGCTGAAGAAGTACCACCCTCTAATGCATTTTTTCTGTTGTTTGGTGAATCATCATTCAACTCATAGTGAGGATTTTGACCATAGCTGAATCTTTCCTGCAGGCTTCAAAGCTTCTGCTGGCACCCAGCAAGCATACATGATGGCCTCTGCCCCCCCCAGTCAGGGTGCTGGGACTTGCAGGCTGCCCCAAGGGCAGCACTCAGAGTGCTCCCTCACTTGCTTGGCCAGCATTTGGGATGTGTTGGTGTTGTCTCTCTAGGAACTACCCAAACCAGACTCTAAATGTTCCCCATTTCTCCTGCCTGGGGAGCAGAAGCCTGGCAGTGGCTCTGGACAGTGAGCCTCCCACAAGATGCCATCTGCCAGCCTGCCACAGAGACCTGCAAGCAGAAATATTTCTTAGTTGTTTGTCTTAAGGCTTTCTGGAGGCTTTTTGCAGCTCGAGAGAAGGGTTTCTACCAGGTCAGGTAGAACATCCTCTCCAATGTTTATTTCTTTGCTCAGTGCAACAATGAGCTCTGGGGTTAAATGCTACAGATAAAAAGGAGGTTGAACCAACATGCACAGAGGTGCAGCTAATACCTCTAAGTAAATGCCACCTGCACAGGACTTTGGGTGAAATGGCATTAACCAGCAGAGTGTCATTTCTCTTGTGGCTTCCCAACCTCTCACTGTTCCTTCCTAACCTGCTCTTCTTCCCAGCCTCTCGTTCTGCTCTTAGTGGCTCTGTAGCAGGGCAGAGGCTTTTCACTGTAGAGCCAGAAGTGCTTCAGGTGGGCTGTAAGCAGAGATGAGATACAAGAACAATTTGCGCCTCTCTCACGGAAGCATTTCCCTCTTTTTCCTTGTAATTCACCTGAAACAGGCATGCAAGAGTTTGAAGTGAAGGGAGAGCAAGGAAATGTCCTGTACTTGTCCATCCTTGGAGTAGTGCTTGAGGTACTAGATGGAGTTACTCAGAATATCAACAGTTCACCAAACAATGAAAGCAGAGCTGGCACCTGGGCAAGGATTCAGGCAGAAGCTCAAGTGCTGCTCCAAATAGTTAAGCCACCCAATTCAGAGGAGATTAAAAGGACCCAATACAGGTCCTTGCCTTATTAAGCCACAGGAGTCACTAATTTCCTCAGCAGCAGGCAGACAGCTCCTGTGTAAAAGATGGCAATGAGCTCAGAGAGTCTGCTGCAGTAACGACTGTCTCACTAAGGACATGCTAGGAGCACTCAGGTGACCCATCCAGCTGACCAGGGCCCATTTCACAGAGTAGTTCAGGCTGGAAAAGTCCTTTAAGCTCATCCACTCCAACCATTCTCTAACCCTGCTAAGGCTGGGGCTAAACCATGGCCCTCAGCACCACAGCTCTGCCTTTTGGAAACACCTCCAGGGATGGGCATTCAACCACCTCCCTTGGCAGCCTGTGCCAGGCTCTGAGAACCCTTTCAGTCAAGAAATTTCTTCTCATGTCCAACCTAAATCTCCCCTGGTGCAGGCTGAGGCCATTTCCTCTTGTGCTCTCACTTGTTCCTAGGGAGAAGAGACCAACTTCCACCTGGCTCCAGCCTCCTTTCAGGAACTTGTAGAGAGCAATGAGGTCTCCCTCAGCCTCCTTTTCTCCAGGCTAAACACTCCCAGCTCCCTCAGCTGCTCCTCCCCAGCCCTGTTCTCCAGACCCTCCGCCAACTTCACTGCCCTTCTCTGGACCTGCTCCAGCCCCTCAATGTCTTTCTTGTATTGAGGACCCTAAAATCAAGCCCAGCACTCAAGGTGTGGCCTCAGCAGTGCTGAGTCCAGTGGGACAATCCTTTCCCTACTCCTTCTGGCCACACACTTACTGATACAAGCCAGGATGCTGTTTGCCTTCTTGGCCACCTGGGCACACACCAGCTCGTTTTCAGTCAGCTGCTGACAGCACCCCCAGGTCCTTTTCCACCAGGCAACATTCCAGCCTCTTCCCCAAGGCTGGAGAGTTCTGTGCTTGTTAAGCAACTAAGCCTCACTTAGTGCATTTGTTAGAGCCCAACAGTGCTCTGCCATGCTAAGTGATGGGCAAAATGAGTCACCCATTCCATGGCATCAAGGGGCCATGATCAAGGCTCATCATAAGCTTTCATGGATATGATATATGAATTTCCTCAGATTACCTGCACCTGACCCAAATGTCCCTCAGATGGAAAGAGGAATTTCATTTATCTATTAAAAAATAGCCTCAAAGGCGTTGGCAGCTCTGAAGATAGGCTGGGAGGAGAGAAGAGGAAAAAAAAAATCTGTCTCAGTATAATTAGGATCTTGGTTTTTTGAAGGCCCTTTTCAAGCTGTTGTGCCTCAGGCACTGTGGGCTTTGGTGGCATGGCACCTGTGCCTGAGGGCAAGGAGCCAGCTTGTGGAGCATGTAGGGAAGTCTTCTTCTCATCACATTGCCAGAGAATCACAGCAGGCTGGGGGCTGGAAGGAAAACAGGAACATATCCAGGTGGGTTTGAATACCTCAGAGGAGACTCCACAACCTCTCTGGGCAGCCTGCCCCAGTGTTCTGCCACCCTCAAAGTAAAGAAATTTTGCCTTGTGTCTACATGGAACCTCCTGTGTTCCACTTTGTGTCCATTGCCCCTTGGCCTGTCACTGGACACCACTGAGAGGAGTCTGGCTCCATCCTCCTGACACTCATCTGCTTTGGAGAGTGCAAAGTAGGATGGGAGAGTGGTGAGACACTGGCACAGGTTGCCCAGGCAGGTAGTGGAAATCTCATCCCTGGCAATTTTTAAGG